>NW_004624887.1:2267821-2362785 GCF_000247695.1 Heterocephalus glaber
ATAATAACTCCTAGAAAGACATAAGATAAAAGCAGATAGTAGAAAGAGGGATAAAAATACCAAGATAGTCACTGAGGCAGTAGTAGAAATGGACAATAGGCATGATAGAAGTTATTCGAAATTACTGGTATTCAGTGAAATTTTGAAGTGGAAAATGTACCTAGATATATCCTTCCCTACCCAGTAATTTTGAGAGAAAAATACAACGCAATAACAGATGCTGGTAAGGAGGTGGAACAGTAGGAGCATTCTTGCTTTTTGCTGTGAGTATTGATGAGCAGTTTACCAGTATCTAGATAAACTGAAGATGCACATAGCCTAAAACACTTCCCTACATACAAAAATGAGACTTAAACAACAAAATTTGTAGTGGTGTTACTTTCCATAGGGGGAAGAAAACCTACTTAACCACTCATTATATGCAAAATGGATAAATGATATTTGGGAAAGAGCATATTATATGAAGTATAATCAAGATATATGGTTAATGTTTAAAATTTATTACAATAAAAATTAAAGGCAGAGACTGTGAGGATGAGTAAAGAATTTGAACCAACTACACAAACTCTAATAAAAATTAAAATATTACAGGCAGGTAAGTTAAATGGATAGACCAGGGCCTAGTGGTGCACACTTGTAAACCCAGCACTCTAGGTGGCTAAGGCAGGAGGATCTCTCAAGTTCAAGTTCAGCCCGGGCAACTTAGCAAAAAAAGACTGTCTAAAAACTCAGCTGGGGAAAGTAGCACAGTGTGAAGTCCCTCGGTTCAATACTAATAAAAAAAAAGATGGAGGGCCAGGGATTTAGCTCAGTGGTTCCACTGCCTGCCTCAAAAGCGCAAGGTCTCGAGTTCGATCCCCGGTACAATAAAAAAAAAGATGGAAAGAAGCATACCACACAAACATTTTTGGAAAGTTATTATTGTCTACATTTATATCAGACAAAGCAGATTTGCCAAAGCAATTGTCAAGGACAAAGAAAGATATTACATAATAAAAAGGTCAGCTTGCCAAGACATGGCAATCCCAAATGCATATATACTCAACAACAGACCTTCAAAATACATGAAGCAAGAACTGAGACAACTCAAAAGAAGAAATAAAGCCACAGTTATACAGCTGGAGGCTTTAATAGTCCTTGCAATAAAACACAGAAATAGAAAATACCTAGCCCAGGCATGGTGGTATACACCTGAAATCCCAACACTCTAGAGGCTGCAGCAGGAGGCCTTGAGTTCAAGGCCACCCACTTGAATAGTGAGTTCAAGGCTAGCCTGAACTACATAGTGAGAGACCCTGTCTAAAAAAACAAAACAAAACAAAACAAATAGAAAACACCATTAACTAATTGAATCTAGTATTTATAAAACATTCTAACTAACAAAAGCAGATATGCATATCTGTTAAAGTACACATAAAGGATTCATCAAGGCATAACCTGAAGTACAGCTTTAAATCTAGGAAAACTGAAATAATGCAAAGCATGTCTTCTTGTCATGATGAAATTAAACTTGCAAATCAACAGAGAAAAAAATGTCCAAATGTACAGAAATTACACATTTCTAAGTAACCTATGGGTCAAAGAAAAAGTCTCAAGTAAAAATTATTTTCAATGAGCATCAAGTAAAAAATATTTTTAATAAAATAAAAATGCAACATATCAAAATGTGTATTTTGTAAAATAGTGCTTTTAGGAAAATTTTTAACATTAAATGTCCATATTCAAAACAAATGATCTCTAACCAATGATCCACACCTCCACTTAAAGAAACTAGAAAACAAAGAGCAAAATTCAGTCCAAGCATAATATTAAGAGCAGAGAGCAATGAAATGAAAAACAGAAAATGGGAGAAAAAAACAATGAAACAAAAAATTGATTCTTTGAAAATGTCAATTCAACTGTTAATTCTCCTAGCAACTCTATATAGATAAATCTGATGATTAATACTGCTTGAATTTTTTTGTCTGTCAAAAGTAATTTTTTTAATATCACTGATACCAGTATGATGCTGATGTCATTAAATTAGTTAGAATGTTTTCCTTCTTCTGAATAGACTGTCTAAAATTTGCGTTATTCCTTCCTTATTTAGGATTTTGCCAGTGAAACAATCTAGGTCTGGAAATTCCTTTGTCATGAGGTTTTCAACTATAAATATAGTTTTATTAAGGGTTATAGGACTTTTCAAGTTATCTACTTCATCTTACTTGAGTTTTGGTTGAATTTGGTTTTATCAAGATTTGGAGCTATAAGAAGTTCCTGTTGAATTCTCAAGTTTGATTCAGTTACTCAATTCCTCTGGATTGAAGAAGTGATCCTGTGATCTGGGGTCTTCCAAACAGAGGAGAGAGGTTTCAAATTTTCTTAGAAGCAATGGGGGAGGGGTTTACAGAGGGTTCATAGGTATTGATAAAGGGTATTTCAGGCTCCCAGCTTCAAAGACTGATCTGTCTCATACAGCTATGGTTACTGTAGTCATCCAAATCCCTATTACCTGGCCAGGACAGAGTATTTGAAATGTTTTCTGAAATGACATGAGAAGTATGGAACTGGCGATAGGGTCAAAGGGGGCCATGGGGGCAGAACCAGGAAAGGCCAGGTTCCTCTTCAAACAGAGCGACTACTTTCTGACCACCCTGGGGAACACAACCTTCTGAGATTCTTCCATCTTACATGCAACAACCTTCCAGCCACAGATTAAGCATGGGTGGACATGGCTTCTACCCAGACATAACAGGTTTGTTTTAATTCTTCATTCCTTCGAAGGGAATTCGACTGCTACAGAAAAAATCTGAAAAACACAGCTCTCATATGTCCCAAAGGAGGTGACCTGGAATTCTGGCATGGACTTCTCAGGAAGTAATGGGCCAGCCATTCCCAACCCAAGGCAAAGCAAAGACACTTGTGTAGAGTCAGAGGAAGCTTGGCAATGAAGTTGTGGCATCTAACTGACTGGCTGCAATTCTTCCCCCATTTAGTCAGACACAAGCTAAGACTCATAGAGCTGAAAGCAACCTCATAAATCTCCCTGTCCATGCCCTTATTTCATAGTTGAGGAGACTGTTGCTCAGATACAGGAAGTGACTGGCCCAAGGCTGCATACCTTGTTGAGGCAAAAATGAGATCAGGAATAAGTTCCAGGGTGCTCTTTAGATCTCAAAAATGAGATCAGGAATAAGTTCCCAGCACAGTGCTCTTTACACTAACAGAAAAGCATTAGTTGGAAAGCTACTGCAGTATATGTGAGGCAATGTGCCAACAGTTCTGCTATTGTGGAATTTGAACCTTGGTGAATACAGATATTAAACAATTATACAGATAACTAAAATGGAAATAAGAGTTGGTTACTAAGGAGCAGTGCTGAGTGTAAATACATACATCACTTTAAACAAATCTTTCCAAGACACAGCTTACCACCACCATGTCCCCACAGTCATGGTCAGCCCAATGGGAATGTTCCACCTTGGAAAGTCAGGGTCCCATGATCTTTTGGTGATTAAGCCAAATTTTATGCTGATTGTTATGGCTTATGTCTAGATATCCCCCCAAAGCCTCATGGAGTCATAGGTGGGGCTTCTTCAAAGGTAGCTGGATCTAGAGTGTGTGATGCTAGGACTAAGGGCGTGATTACTAAATTAGTCCACTGATTGGTTTGGCACCTGCCCTAAGCCAGGTAGCCTAGATAAGAGTACAAAAGGGGCAGAAAGAAGCTGCTGTTTTCACTAGTAGCTTGGTGCCTTCTGTCTTCTTCCTGCCACGAACTATTTCTCTTCTGAGATGCCCCTCTGCCTTGGAGCCAGCTGATTATGGACTGAAACCTCTATGAACTGTAAGCCAAAACTTAACTGTTCCTCCCTTTAACTTTGGGTCTTGGGTATTTTGTCTCAACAATGAGAAAAATAACTAAGATACTGATTAAGCCCACACCTTAGAAAGTACTTTTGCCCTATACCTGAAATACAATCTTAGGCAAGTAGAGGAGAATGTCACATATACTAGGGAACTAGACCAAAAAAGAAGAAAGACAAACAAGCATTGAAAGAAGTAATGGTTCTAGACATGGCCACTTTTGTTAGACCAAAATGAAGGAACCACTGCAAGGTGACTCAAGCTAAACATAACCCAGATATTGCCAAAGAAAAAACCCTAAAGCCAAGAAGGGTCAGGAATTGGCACAACATACTCCAGAGAGCAGAAGCTATGTAAACCAGGTAGTTCTGCACAGCAGGAAATGGATGAATCTAAGATTCTGCGTTTCAACACCACCATAGTAAAGAAAGGGCATGATGAAATATGCAGAGATAAGGCTTCAGGTTTTATCTCAGACCCTGCTATAAATAACACTTCTAATGGGGAAATGTCTGTCAAGGTTTAGTCTTCTAGGAGAGCTTCCTCCCCAGCTCCCATTCTCATGATGGGAAACATTTAGTACCTTCAATGTTTCTCTGTACTTTCAAGGAATAAACACATCAAGGAACCGGAAACTTGGGGTATGTCTACCTTTTAAGTTTTGCAGATGGCAAGTAACCGCATGGGAAGGTTTTTAAAAACAAGACTCTAGTCTATGGTCCAAAAACTGATTATTTCTGTTAAAACAGTAAGTCAGGCTCTGTTGACCATAATGATCAACATAAGAACAAAAACTTGGTATGAGCTTTCTAGAAGAAAAAGCAAAATCAAGTCACCTGTAAGATGGCTCAGATAACTACAGTACTAGTCCAAGAGTTCCCAGACGCTACTAAACCACACTCCAAACTGGTGCCAAACTGGGGTAAAATGACCTATCTGTCAGGTTGGGACAAAAAAGCAGGAAAAATTGTCAGGCACTGACACCACAGTGGGTAGGATTCAGGAGTATTGAATAAGCATGTGACTTGTGCTCTCTGCTTGTCATTTCTTAACCTCTCAAGGTGCTTATTTTAGTTAAAAGCATAGAATTTAAGATTTTAAAATGTGTTTTTGTTTGCTTTCTTATATATAGCCTTAAAATCACATTTACTCTGACCAACTCTGACAGGGCAGAAGTAATTTATCATCATCACAACAGGGTGTAAGAGCCTAAACAGTGGCTACCACAGAGGCTTAATGGAGATGGCTCCCCAATTATTAATAATAGAGTAGTTTAGGTTGACATTTTCCCCAGGCCTTCAGAGCTAGCTAAGAATCCTCAGAAGTGCCCTGCTACTTCAGTAGTTCAGTAAGTCAGTGGAAAACCGACAACCCTTTATCTTGGACTCTGTATTTCAATGTCTTGCTGGGGAAGAAAGGACAAGATGAAATATGCACACATAAAGCTGCTAGTTTTATCTCAGAACTCGATAAATATAACACTCATCTTTATATATGTTCACTGCTGTATCCCCAGTACCTAAAATAGCATCTGGGATAGAATGAGACCTCCAAAAAAGTTTTCTTAAATACATATGCAATCTCATGATTACAAAAAAATTTCTACAAAATTAAAACTATGTATCTTGCTAAGTGTGGTGGCATGTACCTCTATGGTACCAGCTATTTGGGAGCTGAAGCCGAAGGATCATCTGAGCCCAGGAATTCAAGGAAACCTGGGCAACATAGACCCTGTCTCTTAAGAAAATTAAAATAGGTGCCTTAAAAATATTTTTATAATTTATATTGTAGCCAGGCATGGTGGAGCATCCCATAATCCCAGCACTCTAGGAGGCTGAGGCAGGAGTATCACCAAGTTCTAGCCCAGCCTGAGCAACACACTAAGACCCTGTCTAAAAATTTAAAAAATTTTAAAAGGCTAGGGATGTAGCTCGGTGTAAAGGTCCTACCTGCGTTCAATCCCCAGTATCACAAAAATATATGTAGATATACAAATAGAAAAGAAAATATCAAACCCAAGAACCATTTTGAGATATTTTTTCTTGATATGGGTTGGTGAGTTCAGCAATTGAGGGTACTGCATGTCTCCTTGTTTACTAGTTATGCAATGTAAGGCAAATGACTTGAGTACTTTTCCCTTCCTCTCAGTGTCACGGTATGAATAAAATGTGGTAATACTGTTTCAGAGCCCGACACACAACAGATGTTCAACCAACGAAGCACATGTTGACAGATACGTCCAAGCCTTTTATTCTCCTTTGGCCTCAAGCCTGGATATTGAATAGAGATTTGTACCATCCCTTTTGCTGAGTTTATTCCCAAACGAAAGAGTCCTTTGCTCATTACAGAAATAATTCTCCACCCGGGCTGTGAGCAGGGCCCCCAGAGGAACTTTCTAGCCAACTGATCTACTACTATACTCCAAGTGACTCTCCTGAGGTTAGTAAGAAGAGTGGGGCTACCTAGCCCTGAGGACTGGGACCCTGGCCCTAGACTCTCCAGGAGCCCAGATACTTGCAGACGAAGAGGCACCAAAAAGAAAGCAGTGGACAAAGACAGCAGAAAGGCAGGCCCAGCATGGGGAACACCAACCAAGATTAGTCACCTCTAATTGGGAAAACATGAGTTCGGCCTCAGAGAAGCATCCTTCATTTAACCAAGAACTGAAAAAGCAGTCTGACAATGTCTTCTCCAAGCTGTGATCTGACAAAGTTCAAGTAAATCTATATCTAAGGTCCCCCTCAAAACACACATGGGATCAGCTGGTTATTTTGGCTAAACTGATAACAGACCAAAGTGCTGCTAAAAGTCTCCATTTTAAAAGCCAGCATATATGACTCAGTTTCTCCATCTGTTTAAAACAAGCAGGGAGGGATGGACTCATCCAAGTCTTTTTTAAAACACTACACTTCTGAAAACAGAAATCACTGTTACTTCCCTCTGGGGTAGTTATTTTATTACCAAATATGCTAAATTTTGAATATGTGGTTCCTGTGAAGGATATGAAGGAAAGGATTTAAAAAATAACAAGAGTTAATACTAGCTTGGAGAAAATTTTCTAGACACCTGGTTCACTCTAAAATGGGACAGCCCACTGTAATACCCACCCTTCTTTTCCTTCCAATTAAATTTCCTTAACTACATCACCCAGATGTCACAAACCTCTTATATTTGCCAAAGCTCATCTGAAGATAGAATAAATCTACTTACAAACTGGGAACACTCTTGCTAAATATGTGGTTGTAATAATCACAAAATATGAACATATCATTGAGTCAATAGCTTCACACTGTGGACAGTGGGAAAACTACCTAGGGCCCTGTGCCACAGGCTAATCAACAACACTGCTCAGCCCTTGCAGAGGAGTGCAAGAGGTAGGCAATCTGAGGCTTAATAGAATGCTCTGACTTAGTGTTGATGATGGGTGAATCACATATATTTTTTACTATGCAAATTATAATCAAGTTAACATACCATCACACATCCTATTCTGTAACATTCTTAAATAACAATGAGAGAAAGGGCAGGAAAACCAAGTGGATCCCAACACTGGCCTACTTTAAAAACATAGTATATCTAGAATGCATTTAAAAATAAGATTTTTCAGTAACCCTAATCCAGAGGAAACCTTAGTATTTACTAAATACTGTACAAACTCTTCCCCTAGGCCTTAAACTTAATGTTATATCCTCTGGAAACCCAACATGACTATAGAATATCTGCCACTTACTAAGTACTACGAACTGTAGAGTACCTAAATGAAGTGACTCAGTCACACAATGTACAGGTTCAAAAGCACAGGAAACGACCAATGCAGGAAACAGTATATAGGTTGTTACAGCAACGTTGTTTTATAAGCACTCAAACTCATCTTGCTTCATAGTGATTCAAGTCCATTTTTAAAGACTAGAGAGTTATGACTGTAAAGAAAGGTTGACAAAGCATCTCTACTGAGTTGACAAAAGAAAATTAATTAAGAATCAGAGAGTTTGTACTAATGTACCAAGTGTCTACAAAATGAGACTTCATCTCTCAGTATTTCTAGGGGAGCATAAACTCTTCTTTTCTCACTCTATCTCATCTTAGGCCTTTAACACTGTGCAGAGCATGTCTAATTTACACCATTTTTAAAGAGTTGTTCTAAAAAGCCTGAAGCAATTTTTTTTATAAGCAATTGCAAGAAGAATGTTTTCCACTTACTGTAAGAGGGGAGAAATATACAAAGGAAGCCAAAATGTTACTGAAATTGCCAATGATAAACTCAAGTTGTCAGGATAAAATGGAGGTTCATGAAAAATAATATCCCCGCTAAATATTAATATAAAAATGATCTCTTAAGAATCCAGTCTCCAATGAACATACACATGTAAAGTTCTAGAAGTATACAGCTGAATAGGCAAATTTTTTATTTCTCCCATTTCCTTAAGAATGGAATGTGTTCACATTGCCCTTACCACTCAGTTCCAGAGATGTAATATGATCTAGTATATTGTGTAAATGGCTTCATTTGGAAATCCTTTCATTCATAGACCTGGAATATGTTTACTTCCTGTGTTCTAAAGGAGGCCATATTTATAATTAGTATTTTTGTAAGATGTATTTTGCATGCTTCTCATGTGATCTAGACAGGGCAGGGTCACTCCTGGTATGAGGATCAACAGCAAAATGCTCACTTGTGCAAAAACCGACAGCAATCAGTCCTTGCCCTTCAGTTATCCCCTTCCCCCAGGCTTCAGTTAAGTTTCAGGTATCTTACTTGAAAAGAATAATAGCTAACAATCACAAAAATACATGACTAAATGCTACTCGTGAATTTAGTTCTGTGGGCAGAGGGCAGGCACAGGAGGGGAAGAAAGTTAAAGTCCTCTGTGGCCCAAGTGGGTTGCCTGGGTGGCAAGGAAATGGAAGGAAAAGAGGTAACAGAGTGTTTTTAATAGGTGAAAAACTGGAATCACTAATTTCTCTTCTTTTCTAAGTTGCTTGCAAGGTAAATAACTCTATTTTAATGTTTGTTTTCACTTTCAAATAACTTTACATATGCATATAGGTAAAAACAAATTAAAATGGACGAAGATTAAAAAAAAAAAGGAAAAGGCCTAATTATACAATACATGGAAAAGTAACACATTCATATTTCCCAATGAAGAAAAGCATTCTGGGGAAGCAGACATGATAGCTTCCAAAGGCAGCCCACCTCTGCAGCTTGGCTACTTCACGGACCAATCATAATTCAAAGGCCTGTTGGCATCCTGGATCCAGGCCACATCCATCCTTCCCTCATGGCAGCATCAGCCGGATGGTGAGTGTCCTGAAGAAGTCGAGTCTACTAGCCAAGGCCTTTCCTGAATCATCCTTACTGAGAGGCAGCTGCATTTCATATCCCCATCAATTGGAGTTGATCTGAGAAAGGTAGATGTGAAGCAGCAATAAAAGGAAACATCCTCTGGCAATTTTTTTGCTTTTTTGCCACTTCCAGATATGCCACAGTTCACTGTGCTCATTACATTCAGGAGACTTACACAGTGTAAAAGGGAATTCTCTGGGGAATAAATCCATAAACTAGTAAAGTAACCCTCAGCCTGTGTTTCCCTGATTTTGTTGTAGCCTTTAAAATACAACCTATTACCTGGGGGCAACAAAACCATGAAGTTGTTTAAAGACCAAAACTCCTTTGTATTTTTTAAATAATTTGTGAATAAAAGTAATTATTTCAATATCCAAGGCAGCAAAAAGTTTAGGATTCATAAAATGGATGGTCGAAACTATTACTCAAACACTAGATACATATGCTGTTTAAATGCAACAAACATTGAGGGCATTTGAACGCATTCATTGGTATTGAAGAGATCAATTTTTTTTAATGGTAGAAAAAAATAGTGCGATTTTTAGAAGACTTGCCTTCCATTTTAAAATTTCAGTTACTGTCAGAATAAAAAATATTGGCAAAATGGTGTTTTTTTTTCAGTTGCTTTATAATTTGTTGACCTTTTTTTTCTACCTGCCGCTGTGTGTGAGACTGCTGTTTGAAAAGCAAAGCATAAAACTCCCCTATGGCTCAATTTCCTTTTAAGTAACATGAGAAAATTGTCGAAGATTAGTTCCTGCTTCTTAACTTTTCAGAACAAGCAAAACTTACAAAGCACTTTGCAAATATTTTTTAGAAAGCTATGTAAAAAGATAATGGAGGGTGTGGAAACAGGATAAATATTTCTAGATAAAAATTCTTATTTCACAACTATTTTTAAATTTTCTGAGTCTCCTGTATTTTCAAGTGTACTTCACAACAGCCACAGTCCCTAGAGAAGCATTTTTAGTAAACACTCTTTGAACTAAGGAAGAGCTGTCTCAGATTTGGAGCCTAAGAAGACATGACTAAAAACACTGTGGGATCCTGGATAGGATCCTGGAAAAGAAAAAGGACTTAAGTGAAAAAATTGGTACAATCTGAATAAAGTCTGGAGATTGGTTAGTATCTTCATACCAATGTTAATTTCCTGATGATCAGTACATATATACTGTTAATGCAGGAAGCTGGGCAAATGGAATATAGGAACTCTACTATTTTTCAACTCTTCTGCAAATGTAAAATCAATTCAATGTGAAAAGTTTTAAGATATGTTACATTTTGTATTAAGAATGGAAAAAGGGGGGCCAGGGATGTAGCTCAGCTGAGCAGCGCCTGTCTGGCAAGTGTGAGGCCCTGAGTTTGAGTCCTGATACCAAAAAAGAAAACAAAAAAAGACCAAAATAAAGACTAAAAAAGTATTTGCTGCGGTACACTTTACTGAAATGACTCCACTAGATGGCACTGTTTTCTTCAGTGATCAGAGATACACCTAACATTGATCACCTAATAGCAATTTTTTCTTGAGATTTTAGAGCTCCAAAGGGCATCATTTCTTTGTATAACAAACCCTATGATTTCATTCTCAATGTATAAAATTCTGCTGGCCTTACTTTCTTGCTTCTTTCAGGATTTAAGCTTCATTTATCATTCCAGAATGTTAAAATGTATGAATCCAGTCACTCAACACATTTATTAAGCCCTTACGTTGTGTCACTGGAGAGTGGTATGAAGTCTCTACAGTCTGGAGGAATCTATTCTCCTTAATGTTGGCCAATAGAAAATCTTTCCACCTTTCTACACACTTGAAAGCTACACATGAGCCAGAGAGCAACTTGGATTAAGGAGCATTCAAGTGGTTTCGGTGTTGTTTTCCTTACTCTGATGATGCTGGACACCATTCATCTCTACTGCTCAAATAAAGGGTTGGCTGTTGAATAATAACTTCTAGATTATTGTTTTTCTGTCAAATCTAAAAGCCTAGGTACCTTGTTAAGTTAAAACCAAATAGCTAATGGGCTGGGGATTTAGCTCAGTGGTTCCTCCACCTGCCTCACGAGCACAAGGTCCCAAGTTTGATCCCTGGTACCAAAAAAAAAAAAAAAAAACAAATAGCTAAGAATCCACAAGTCCTTTGGCTTCCACACTCCAAGTGTATTCTATTCATCTATAACATTTCTTGGTCATCCATTCAATAATCTTAAAAACTCACTCCTGCCATCCATACTCCTTCGCTCACCAACTGCTCTCTGCTAATAAATTGTAATAAATCCACAACACCTCATTCAATACCCAAATTTCATTTTAGGTAACATATTTCAAACACTGCTAATGTGAATTTGAAATAGTAACAACAACAACAACAACAAAAAACCCAATAGAACCCATTCAGGGCCTTTATGTGTCAAAACATAAATAAGAGCCATGTGGTTTACTAATCTATTTCCAAAGTTATAAACTTAGATAAGATTAGAAAATGTTCAATCCCTAAAAGTTACAGAATATACACTTATAGTACTTTAGGATGGACTGGAAACTGATTCTGCATAAGACATATTCAGAATATCTGGCCCTACCCAAAACCAGAAGACATAAAAACAGGAGACACCCTCAATTTGGATACAATGTCATGTTCAAGGCCTGAGGCAATTCTTAAACCAAAAGCCCATAAAAATCTCTCTCAGCATTCATTTTTCATTCTCATATACCAACAAAACCTCTAAAGAGTAAAATACAAGTACCAAATTGGATTTTGAAAAGTATTTCCTTTCAAAACAGTTTTCTCTAATTGAAAGTAAAATTCTTAGATGAAACTTTTCCTAAATGCAACACCAAGCTCTATGGTTCCTCTGGAGCTCTAAAGTTCATCTTAATTTACCACCAATTGTGAAGGAATATTATTATGTAGATCTGTTCTAAGCACCCCTACCTCTGAATAGGTCTGTTAAATTCAAGACAAAATTACCTGAATTATCTGCAACCTTATAAACAAAAAAGTACTTTCTCATGTTGAAACTGAAATTAAACATAGGGAAACTCATGTTTTAATAAGAATTTCAATTCATTATTTCTGAAACATTACATTTCTTTGAAACTCAAACTGTTTATCAACTTGCCTAGGGACTTAAACTTATTAACATAAATATTCTGTTCAATTATTCAAAGACCTTCAGATAATAGTTCTCTTCTCCAAGAAAACTGAAGGCTTTTCCCTTCCTTATTCATGCCATTCAAACTTGTATACTTTGAGATCATTTCATTTACTTGGACCAAAAGGAAAAATTATTTACCTAAATAAAACGAGACCATCTCCCCAATTATATACGCATAAATATCTGTATGTAAAAATTTCAAGGCTGACCCTAGTCCCTGAAAATAGTAATGAGAGGAAAACAAAACTGAAGAAAAAGAATGGAAAAATAAATGCAATTAAAAATTTTACCTAAAAATTAAATCTGCAGTCATGTCCTAGGTTTAGCTGGGTTTGCTATCTTTTTGAAGAAAAAAATCATAAACGATATCATAATCTTTAAGACATCTTTAATGTATTATTCATGATCTTATTTTTTTGAACAAAATTTTAAGTACCTGCTAGTGCCATTCACTGGGTTAGGTGGATGTTCTTAGGAGTTCAAGTCTAATAGACATGAAAGGAGTCGAGACACCATATCAATAAAAACTGTAGATACTATAATAGGCAAAGGCAGCAAATCCCCTTAAACTAACCTAGGATCAAGTGGAGTCATTAAAAAGGAGTTTCAGGGAAATTAATTAATGCTCAAAAATATCTTCAACAAAGACAGGAACAAACACTCAGATAACTGAAAACTCTACAAGAGACTACCTTGTCTTTGTGTATTTTGGTCAGTTATGTGTTTATTTGTAGGTTATAATCTTTCACTTAAAAGATATAGAGCATCTATGTTTTAAAAAAGGTTGGTTGGCCAGTTTTTATATTTTCACACCATGATAAGAAAAAAAAAAACCCTAAGAAGATAAATTCAAACAAACTTTTTTTGTTTTCCAGGTCACAGGCATCACTACTATCACCTTGTTTTAATCAATTACACCTTTAATACTACTACTTCAATGCAAAACCACAAGCAGGCTCATCTGCCAAGAATTCCTCCCAGGAAGCAAGTACAAAAGAAGCCACACTACCCAAGAATACTAAAGGAGACAAAACTCGTGGGGTGGCAGAATTATGTCCAAATCTCCCAAAAGGGATCCTTACTTATGATCAACATTTCAGCTGCCTTTTGTACTTAAGCAACCTTTAAATAGCACTCCTGCTACTTATATATCCCTTCTAAATTCACTATTGTTACTCATTATGAGTTCACTGATATTAGTCAGCACAAATTGGTTAGTCACCGTATTTTTTAAACCACTAACCACCCAACCCTTTCTAGTTTTCCTTTCCCTCTTGGTATTTTGCAACAGTTGAGATGAGTAACTATACCCAAGAAATGTTTCTGGGCTTTTCTTGTTTGTTTGTGGTTTAAACATCAACCATATCCTCCTTAATAAATGGAGTGCTAATTTTCATGATCACATTGCTTATCATTAATAAAGAGGAGACACCTGGAATTTGGAATGTTGCCTTTGGCTTAAAAAATTTATTCTGCATGTTTTGTTTAAACATTATTTCTCTTAGCTTATTTAGATATAGCTCACACAGTCAAATTCTTCTTTTATTCCTTTACACAAAATGATCAATGGGTATATGGGTACCAGTCTTTCTTTTGACAAAAAGGCTAGTATAGGATTTCTGTCAATCACAGGCAAGGAATGAATGAAAACTGATCCAAGATAAGGCCCATATTGACTTTTAAAATTATCTGTCCAATTAAAGTTCTACAAAGTCAGCTACAAGACTTCGGCAAAATCTACCATCCCTAGAACCTGCCTGCTGGACTGAAAGCAAAGGCTTACTTGTAAGGGAGCTAGAAAGCTCTCCTTTCCCTCTGTCCAGGGGCCTCCAACCACCTTAAAACACATGATCCACAGAAACAAAAGTGGAAATAAAAAGTTCCCTCATCACCTTGGCTGCCAGCCACTCCCATGCTCTCTGGACCCACACTGCATTTAAATCGTCATCCTTTCTGACCCATTATGTACCTACATCTTCTCTTCTCAAGGAAACTGTGTCCTTCTGGAGAGTCTATCTTTAAGGTTAGTTGCTGTATTCACAGCAACTGGCATTTGGAGACACACACTAATTATGTGCCAAGCCAAATCTCCTCCATTTCCTCCCTTTTTAAGGCAGGACATCACCGAGACCCAGAACCTATCACATTTGTGGCTTCTTTTCCATCATTGAAGCAGCCTGATATAGCAATGGTGGAACAATTAAAACAAATAATTTGATTAAGGACTCCCCTGTGAGCCCCTAATAAATTTAAAATCAACACCTACATCTCATTTTCCTACTGATCATGACAAATGTGTTCTTTGTAATACTAAGGCAATCTGCCATGTCACTGAGACATGTCAATTCTGTATGAACAAATGCCACCAAGAATTGCTATGAAACCGTCTTATCTGGCTTTACACAATAACTATACTGAATCGAGGGAAGGTTTTGGCTTGGTGTGAAATACTGCATGACAGAACTGTTTCTCCTTTCTTAAGAAAAGAAAAAGTGGAAGAAGTTGCCAAGATGTGAACAGCAAAACCTCAGAAGTCCCTTTTAGCTAGCCCTTCATATGTGGATCCAAGAAAAACCTCAGTCAATTAATTGCAAGGCTTTCATGGGGGTTGGGGGGTGTAGGCAAGGGCTAGGACCAAGAGAACGAATCTCTTGTTAACAATCCTTCCAATAAGCTAGTAGTAGTCTATCATTCCCAACTACCTTACAAACTGCACTTCTGAAGTAATTTATAGAAATTATATAATTAGCTAGCAACTGTTTTTGCAAAATGGAAAGTTTGGCTTTGTAAATTCTGCCAAAACAATAAAAACACACAGCATTCCAAAGACAGAAAATGTTCATTCAACATTTGTGCTCTCCATTGTGTATCAATTTTATTTCAAAAGGAAAATTCTACAATACCTACTGAACTTATAATGCAAAAACATTTGGAAGAAAGTAATTAAGTATGTATGTATTTTTGGTGCTGGAGACTAAAGCTACGGCCTTGAGCAGTACACACTCTACCATTGAACTATATAGCCCTAGGCCGGGAAAGTATTTTTTAATGCATTAGAAATAAGACTGGTTAATGAATAGTTAGATGGACAAAGACATTTGATTTTTTGAAAGTATATTAAAATGCTAGCCATCTAGGTGGTGGTCATTTTTGTTCATTGTAAAATTCATTCAGTTTTGTTGCAGACTTAAAGATTTTCATAAAAGGGGAGAAGTACAGCATAAACTTACTCTTAAAGCCATATATACACAAAAAGGGATTTGATTTTTTAAAAAAAAAAAAAACTCTTTAAAGTATTTTTGTCCTCCAAAGTGGCATCATCAAACTGGGAGCTCTTGGCTGCCTGCCATTTTGGGGGAAGATCTGTCTTGGTTTTCACTTGACTCACACCTGAGAATTAGCTGACCATCTTGCCAGTTGGCAGGGCGTAAGTGTGCACATCTTCCCCAGCATTCTGTCAAGTGAGGCAGGCATAAACCAGCTGCCACTGCCAGAGAATGGTGTACCTGGTTTGCCTGAATCCCATCTGGGTTCCATGACTGAAGCATTCAAGGAGCCACATTCTACAGCATGCAAGTATTTCCCTGGGCCTCTCAGGTGTGTCTGTCAGCCCCTGACTGTTCTCAAAGCTTTTATTCTTCCCTCACTTACTCCATGGCGCCCTGCCTTGCTTTCCTGGGAGAATATCAAAGAACAGAGAAAGACAAGGCATTACCCCACTCCCAAGCCCAGGCAGAGGGGAAGCATTCTCAGGGCTGGCGTGGAGGCCACAGGACATACAAACTCAGGTCAGGAATCTTCAGAGCACAGAAAGATAGGGACTCCCACTCTCTTTTGATCCTCATACTCATTCCTGAATTGTAAAGGGGACACAGAGGGAGGAAAGGCTCATTCTTACAGCTTGCACCTTCAAGATGGGCAGTCGCTGACACTGAGGCACCTGTGAGAACAGAGACCCCAACCCCTAACCAAGCCCAGTCTTTGTCTGCCTCATAATTTTGCACACAGTAAACAATAAAAGTCAAGAAAGAGTGAAAGTAACACTGGTGATTCTTCTTCAGTACATGTTCTTTCAAGTCAAACCTTTGTCTTTGGGTTCTCTGACCACGCTTCTTAGACTAAAGCCAGACCACAGAACACACTACTGGTTTTGCTTGAGCCAGGGCTGCTTCAACTACAGGTTGGGGCTGGAATCCATATAGAAGATGATCGGTGAGAAAATCCCGCAGAGTCCAGTGGGAAAACCCATTACTAACCCTATATGATCTCATAGGTCACCTTTCCTTTAGCAGCTACAAGAGCCTCATTCCCGCCCTGTCCCCTTACCCCTTATCTTGATTCTCTAGACATTCTAGAGAAGCCCAGACAACTTCAGGAGAAAATGCCATGGGTTACCATGCTACTCTCCATTGAGCACTTGAGCACAGGCCTGACAGTCCAGGGGAGTATAATTTTAAGACAGAGTCGGATTGGGTGTGTGGGAAGGGGGGCAGTGGGGCAGTATAAACTGAAACCACTCATACTAAAATTTCAATTGAGGAAATTCTGTGTTTTGCAAGTACAAAAGTCTGATATTAAGTATCACCAAAATTCCATTTCTTATCATATGTGAGTCAGATTTGATTTGTCTATGTTGTCTATGGTTTGGTTACTGTACTTCCTAAGAAAAGATTTAATGAGAACACTTGAGAAAAAAATACTATCTTCATAAACGGATAAATGAAACACGGCATATATACACAGTGGAATAGTATTTAGCTTACTTAAAAAGGAAATCTTGTCATTTATGACAAGATAGATGAATGTGGCAGATATGATTCAAGTAAAATAAGCCAGACACAAAAAGGGCAAATATTGCTTGACTCCACTTATGAGATAACTAAAGTAGTCAAACTGACAGAAACAGAAAGTAGAATCGTGGTTATTGGGGGCTGAGGAGAAGTGGAAGGGGGTTTTTCAGTTCTTTAAGACAAAAAAGTTATAGAGACCTGTAGCATGACAATGTGAATATACTTAACACTACCATACTGTACTTAAAAATGGTTAAGATAGTAAATTTAATGCTATGGGCTTTTTGCCACAATAAAAAAGTACCACTTTAATTCTACATTTTGGATATTCTAAATCTCCAATTCAATATTTTGACATTTTAAAATAAAACAAATATTTGGGGGATTTTTCCTTTTTAAAACAAAAACTCAAGTTAAATTGCTTTGAAGACTCAAAAAAGAACAAAGATTATAAAGCACTTGAAACCACTGCTTGGGACAAACTTTATCATTTTAAGCATGCATGACATTTTCATAGCAGGAAGGATTCTGACATTCTTCTCAAATGGTATGTGTGGTATGCTGAATTGGCTTCTAAATCAAATGAGCCTGCTGATACGTAGCCTTTTAGCAAAAGAAGGATATATCACAAGACAGTCTTTGAGACTGAACACTGTGGCTATTATAACAACGGCTGCAAAATGAATCATTCATGCGTACAGGCTGGAAGTATATAAGCATTACAAGCTACTGTCCAACTTTTTCAATGGTTCCCACACTGGTTCCCCCTCCACCAAACCTGTCTTTACTTTCTCATTACTCTAAACACTGATCCATCATCTGTTCCTCTGAAAAGTCAAAGTTACTTTAAGAAGATAACATTTGTAAGAACAATAAACTAAAGCTGACAGAGCAAAGAGGCAGAGCAAACGTGTTCACTGAGCCTTCCTTTCAGAAAACACTACACTCAAAGGAAACTGCACATTTTCTAAAAGCTCATGATTTCAACTTTTCATTGTAAAAATGATTACATGAGTGAATGAATTTGAATGCCCAAGACTATTTCTCCTATAATAGAAATGTGATGAACATTTCTACATCTTGGCCTTAGAGATTAAGAAACAAAGACTATATAACTGAATTTCCCAAGAGTTCATGATTCCTTGGTTTTTGGGATCTATGATTCAGAAAAACAGCCTTATTTGCATTTTACCAGACACACTGTTCAGGTATGTAAAATCATGAACAAGATGGGAAATATATTTGCTTAAGTTTCTATGTGATTTGCATATTCCTTCATAAACTATAGTCTATTGAGAAAGCAAAGCAAAACAGCGAAAGTTTCAGAAACTCACCAGAGCAAGCTATGGTTTTTCTTGCTTCTAAGCCACCTCAGTGAATTCATAATAGTGTCATAATCACAGCCAAGAGTGACTGTTCCAGACCTACAGGGGGTAAAAAACCAGAGAAGCAAGCCTGTGAGCCTTTGTCCCGTGGAGCCCTCAGTGAGGACACTGCCTAGGAAAGGCTGCAGAAGGTACATACCTGGGTACTTACTGGCAGGAGTCTCAGGAATAAAGGAGAAAGAGATCAAACAGTGCAAAAGGCTAAAGGCCCAAGTGAAAATTAGGAATTCTCCCAAGTCCCCAAATTCACATCTGTAAAGCAGAGCAGGGGCTTCAACTATGGTCCTGTCCTTCTCATCCCTCCTCATTCAAACACCTCCGCCTTGCAACCTTACAAGCTACCAACAAGCTACTAATACCTAAATGACCCTTTCCACGATATTTCTTCAGGGGAGTTCAACCTTCTGTTCCTTTAGGGATGTCACTCTATTAATAGGAAACATCGAAGATCTAACATCTAGAAGAAAATGCTAGGCTAGAGTATAGCTCAGTGGTAGACCAAATGCTTAGCATATGCAAGGCCCTGGATTCCATCCCCAGCACGATAGCAGGAACAGCAGGAGAAGGAAGAGGAGAGAAAGGAGGGGGGAGAGAAAGAGAACAAGTGTCAAAAGTAGCAGTGGAGACTCCTGGCTACCAGAGAGGACTGCCCCCAATAGCCAAAGCCTGTTTCTCTGGGCAGCCCCAGCTTCCAAACAGTAGCCCTGATGCACCAGCACTGGGACCTATATGTACAGGTGCTTCTCCCCATTACTGCACAGAGCACCCCCTCCATCATCCTCTCCATCACATCAGGCAAGGTGGGCCAATAAGGTGACCTGACAGGGCATCTGGGATCCTCAACTCAGGACCAAAGCAGACAGTAGGGCCTTCTCAAACCAGCCATCTTTCGTCTCTGTCCCTATCTGAATAAAGAAACACAAGGAGCATAATTAACAACTCAAAATGATCTCGCCCTGCTGGCTTTCTAGTGACCTGACACCAATACAGGGCCTCACTGTAAACAGTTCCAGAATTAGAATCAGTATCTGTACCTAGAAGCTGCAAAAAGAGAGAAAGGACGCTTTGATTGTATGTCCTTTGGGACATTATTTAGATCTAAGTTGTCTGGAAGAAGCACACTGTCCACATAAAACTACCTGGAAGAATTAGGGACAATTCCTACTATTCATAGCCAGCACTTCCTGTACAGGAAAAAAGCCCTGTGTAAAAGGTGAGGGATGCTAACAATTCCCCATTACTGCGTAAGTTTGCATAAGTCACCTCAGGTCTCCTCACAAATTGTAGAATTCACAGGGTGACTTACATTCCTTTATGAAAAATGTTTAAGTATTAAAATTAATAGATAAAATTGTATTTATCATGTACAATATTATGTTTTGACACACACACTGTGGAACAGTTAAATATAGTTAATTAACAAATGCATTGTTTCACCTAATGGTCATTGTTGTGGTGAGAACATAACATCCACTCTTGGTGTTTTTCAAGAACACAATATATCATCATTTAAAACTATAATCATGCGTACGACGGATTTAACTGTGATTATACAGCCTTTGACCAACATTTCCCCAAGCCCCCTTCTCTTAATCACCCCAGCCTCATGTAACAATCATTCTAGTCTTTACTTCAATGAGGTCAAAACATTTTGTGAGGGGTCATTTGAGGAATACCCTCAAACCTAATTCTGAACCACAGTAACCCACCTCCAGCCATCTTGTTTTGCCTCCTCACTTGCCCAAGAGGCAAACCCTACCATGAGACATGAAAAACCACGAATGACAAAAGAAGGACAATGAGTATCATGGTAGAGTTTAAATCAAGAATGATGAGGACAAAGAAAAGAACAGATACCTTTTTCTGTGGTACAAAGGATTGAACTCTGGTCCTTGCTCTTGCACAGCAGGCGGTGAAACCACTGAGGTAAATCCCTGGCCCTACAAGGGTAAAAAATAAGAACCAAGAGAGATTATGTAAAGGTGCAAATTTCCAATGATGAATGTCATTATATTGTATACCTAAAATGTACCAATGATTAGGATGAATAATCGATAATGCAAAATAGGAAAAAAAGTTCCAAAGGGGTAGGGGTAGTGGGAGGGGCAGGGGAAAGGAAAGAAGGGAAAGGAAAAATGATGAGAAATGGAAAAAATGGAAATAAAGTCTTTGCAAATAGGGAAGGGTGGAGGGGGTGAAGGGAGGGCTAGGAATGGGGAAAAAATAAGAACCAAGATGCATTATGTAAAGGTACAATTCCCAATGAGAAATGTAATTGTGTTGTATACCTAAAATGTACCAACAAAAGAATTTAACATAAATCCCTGGCCCTGGAACAGATACTTTCTAAGAGAAGCATATGTGAGGCAGCAGTGGTACACACCTGTAATCTTCTTGATTTCCAAGATACTAATTTCTCTTGGTTCTCTTCCTAATTTTCTGGACACAAGTTTTCAGTAGTACTCATACCTTTGGTGTTCCTTTACTTTCAACAGCAGTGTCCAAGGGCTCAGACCACCTCATTCTCTGAGCTCATGATTTAGAATGCCATCCCTGCTCTAATGGCTCCTAGAGGTCTACCTTCAGCCTAAAAAGCCACACTGACAAAGGCTCAGCTAGTCAATCAAATATGCAACATCATCACTTGGATATCTCTAACATATAAGCATTTTGTTACACAATGAGTGATTCAACTTGTAAAACTATCTAGTCTAAACCCTGATTTCAGAAGTGAAGAAGCAATGGCTCCTAGAAATACTCATCTCTCAAAATAAGGAGTGAGGAAACCCAGGCATGGTGGGCATGCCTGTCTCCAATCCCAGAACTTAGGATGCTGAGGCAGGAGAACTGTGAGTTCAAGGCCAGCCTGGGCTGCATAGTAAGATCCTGTCTCAAACCCCAATCATCCCCCCAAACACAAGGAAGAGGTAACTACTTAATGTTTTCAATTCCCTGTTTACTCTTCACTAAAAAACATAACACTGTAGGGTATTTTAAAGGTGAAAATAAAGGGAAGGGGAATGTAACAGTAAATTAAAATAATAACAAAGTTTCTAGTTTCTAACAAAGCTAAAATGGAAAACCACCGGAATAAGAGGCAATCCATGAAAACTTAGCAGATAGATAAGAGATGACAACTGTACCTTCATGGTTTATTAAAGTTTCAGGTCATTCTAGGACAAGTCGATTCCATTCTCAAGACATAGGAATCATCTACAACTTGCAAAAAAGAAAGGAATTCTCACGAAGTGAAGTTTGAGTCTCTGGGTGCCCAGTTTGGTAAGCAGGCCTCAAAGATCTGCAGCATTCCTCAAAGTAAGTCTAAACTAGTAGGGGTGCAGAATGATCTCTATTGATATGTATGTTTTGTGTGTGCGTTTTTAATTTTTAATGTAACTTTTACTTTCCTTTTTCTCGCTTTTTAAAACATTAAGTTTATCGGTACATTTTAGGTACACAGTATTATGACATTCACTATTGGGAATTTGTACCTTTACATGATGTATCTTGGTTCTTATTTTTTTCTCCATTTCCCTGCCCTCCCTTCAACCCCTCCATCCCTCCCTATTTAAAAAGATTTTATTTCCGTTTTTAAATTTTCTCATATTTATTCCTTTCCCCTACGTCTTCCACTTCCCTTTTGGACGTTTTCTTCCTATTTAAAATTATCTATTATACATTTTGTTTCTTATATACACTTTCAGTTACTTGCACCAGAGAAACTCTTTGGTATTTGCACATGTGTCCTATTTATTTCAGTTAAAACTATCACCTGAATGTGCATCCATTTAGTTACAAATGTCTCTAGTTTCTAATTCTTTACGGCTGAGAAGTACTTCATTTTATTTTAAAAAATCAAATTTTCTTTTTCTCTGTCCAGTTGATGGGCAATTGGGCTGTTTCCGTGTTTGAGCTATTACAAACTGTGCTGTTATGAACATGGGTGTATATATATCACTGTGGTATGATTCTTTTAATTCTTTGGGGAAGATACCGAGCGGGGAAATAGCTGGGTTAAACGGGACTTCCAGTCCTAGTTCTTTGAGGTATCTCCATGCTGATTTCCACAGTAGTTGCACCAGTCTACACTCCTACCAACAGTGGAGAAGGGTACCTTTTTCCCCCAAACCCTGCCAGCATTTGTTATTGGTTGATTTCCTTCATAGCAGCCATTGTTTCTGGGGTAAGGTGGAATCTCCGCATTATTTTCATTTGCACCTCTCCAGTAACCAGTGATGTTAAACATTTTTTCATATGTTTATCTCCTATTTCTACTTCTTTGTCTGAGAAATGTCTGTTCATTTCAGATGTCCATCTTTGGATTAGGTCTTTAAATTTGGGAGGTCTGATTTCTTAAGTTCTTTATATATTCTAAACAGTAGACCTTTGTCTGAGTAACAGCTGGTAAAAAATGTTTGCCGCATTGTGGGTTGTCTAATCACTCTTGGTGGTTTTTCTTGCTGTGCAGAAGCTTTTTAATAAGATGAGATCCCATTTGTTGATTGTTTTTAAAATTAATTTTATTAGTACATTTAGGTATAAAATATGACATTCATCATTGGAGATTTCTATGTTTACATAATATCTTCATTCTTATTTTTCCCCATTTCCTTGCCCTCCCTTCAACCCCTCCACCCCTCCCTATTTACAAAGACTTTGTTTCCATTTTTATATTTTCTCATATTAATTCCATTCCTTTCTTCCCTTTCCCTAGCCCTCCCACTTCCCCTTCCCCTTTAGACCTTTTCTTCCTATTTCAAATTATGAATTATACATTTTGATCCTTATTTACACTTTCAGTTTCTCATATCACAGAAACTATTCTGTATTTACATGTGTGTCCTATTTATTTCACTTAAGAGTACTGCCTTAATGTGCATCGATTTAGGTATAAATGCTTCTAATTTCTCAATTCTTTATGTCTGATGTGATGATCCTTTCTGCTAGTTCACATGCAACTGAGGCTTTGTTCATGAAATCTTTTCCTACACCAATGTCTTCAAGTGTTCTACCTAACCGCTTTTCCAGCCGGTTCCTGTTTTAATTGGTAGATTCAGTATTTCTCTTTTAATGTTTAGATCTTTGATCCATTTTGATTTTCGTTTAGTGCATGGTGAGAGATATAGGTCTAGTTTTAATCTTTGGCAAGTTGAAACCCAGATTTTCAAGCACCATTTATTAAAGAGGCTATCTTTCCTCCAGTGAGGGTGTTTGGCTCCTTTGTGAAAAATGAGGTGGCTGAGTGAGTCTGGAGTTGTTTCTGCGTATTCTAATCTGTTCCACTGGTCCACAGGTCTGTTTCTTTGCCTGTACCATGCTGTTTTTATCACAGCAGCTTTGTAGTATAGTTTCAAATTGGGGATTGTAATACCTCCAGCCATGTCGCTGTTCAAGTTGGGGATTGTGATACCCCCTACCTTGCCTTTGCTGCCTAGAATTGCTTTTGCTATTCAAGGTCTCTTCTGGTTCCAAATGAATTTTTGGATTGTTTTCTCAAGGTCCATGAAGTATGCTGTTGGAATTTCAATTGGGATTGCACTGAATCTATATAGCAGTTTTGGAAGCATGGCCATTTTCACTATATTGGTTCTTCCTACCCAGGAGTAAGGGAGGACTTTCCATTTTCTGATATCCTCTTCTATCCCTTTTTTCAGAGTGCTTTAAATTTCAGACTGCAGGACTTTGATTTCTTTCATTAAGCTGATTCCTAGGTATTTCATTTTTTGGATGCTATTGTGAAGGGAGTTGTTTCTCCAGTTCCTTTTTCAGTGAGTCTGTTATTTGTGTACAAGAAGGCAATTGATTCTTGTGTTGACCTTGAATCCAGCTACTCTACTGAATTTGGTTATTAAATCTAGAAGACTTTTGGAGGAGTTCTTGGGGTCTTCTATATAGAGTCATCTTCAAATAATGACAATTTGATTTCTTCATTTCCTATCTTTATTCCTTTTATTTCTTTCACTTCTCTAATTGCTATGGCTAACGTTTCCAGAACTATATTGAACAGGAGTGGTGACAGTGGATATCCTTGTCTTGTTCCTGATTTTAGTGTGAAGGTTTTCAGATTTTGACCATTTTAGTATGATATTGGCTGTTGGTTTTTCATAGATGGCTTTTATCAGGTTGAGATAGAGATTGTCTATTCCAATTTTCTGTAGGGTTTTTATCGTGAATAGGTGTTGGATTTTGTGCAATGCTTTTTCTGCATCTATTGAGACGATCATATGACTTTTCTCCTTCGCTTTATTAATATAGTGTATTATATTTATTGATTCACATATGTTGAACCAGCCCTGAATACCTGGGATGAATTCCACTTCATCAGGGGGTATGATCTTCTTGATGATCTTCTGCATTCTGTTTGCCAGTATCTTACTGAGGATTTTTGCATCTGTGTTCATTAGTGAGATTGGCCTATAGTTCTCTTTTTCAGATGGGTCTTTTTCTGCTTTTGAGATCAAGGTGATGCTTGCTTTCAGGAATGGATCTGGGAGTATTTTTTAAATTAATTTTAATGGTACATTTAAGGTATACAATATAATGACATTCATCATTGGAAATTTGTACCTTTACATAATGTATCTCGGTTCTTATTTTTTCCCCATTCCCCTGCCCTTCCTTCAACCCCTCCATGCCTCCCTATCTACAAAGACTTTGTTTCCATATTTTCTTTTTCTCACATTAATTCCATTCCCTTCTTTCCTTTCCCCTACCCCTCCCATTTCCCCTTCCCCTTTGCCCCTTTTCTTCCTATTTCACATTATCTATTATATCTTTTAGGCCTTATTTACACTTTCAATATTATTCGGTATTTGCACATGTGTGTCCTATTTATTTCACTTGAGAGTACCCCCTCAATGTGCATCCACGTAGCTATAAATGTCTCTAGTTTCTCATTCTTTATGGCTGAGTAATACTCCATTTTATATTTATAAAAAAACACATTTTCTTTACCCAGCCTCCAACTGATGTGCAATTGGGTTGTTTCCAAGTTTTAGCTATAATGAATTGTGGTGCTATGAACATGGGTGCACATATATCACTGTGGTATGATTCTTTTAATTCTTTGGGAAAGATACCCAACAGGGGAATAGTTGGGTCAAATAAGACTTCCAGTCCTAGTTCTTTGAGTTATTTCCATACTGTTTTCCACAGTGGTTGCACCAGTCTACACTCCCACCAGCAGTGGAATAGGGTTCCTCTTTCCCCACAGCTCTGCCAGCATTGGTTATTGGTTGATTTCATCATAGCAGCCATTCTTTCTGGGTTGAGGTAAAATCTCAAGAGTTATTTTCATTTGCAACTCTCAAATGATCAGTGATGCTGAATATTTTTTCATGTGTGTATTTGCTATTTCTACTTCTTCGCCTGAGAAATGTCTGCTCATTTCAAATGCCCATTTTTGGATTGGGTCTTTGAATTTGGGAGGTTTGATTTTTTCAGTTCTTTATATATTCTAGATAGTAGACCTTTGTCTGAGAGACAGCTGAAATTTTTTTCCCACATTGTGAGTTGATTCTTCACACTGTTGGTGGTTCCTCTTGCTGTGCAGAAGCTTTTTAGTAAGAGGTCCCACTTGTTGATTGTGGTAGTTCATTAGCCACTGAGGTTTTGTTCATAAAATCTTTTGCTCCACCAATGTCTTCAAGAGTTCTACCTAACCTCTCTTCCAGCCGGTTCAGAGTTTCTGTTTTAATATTTAGATTTTTAATCCATTTTGATTTTAGTTTAGTGCATGGTGAGAGATATAGCTCTAGTTTTATTCTTTGGCAAGTTGAAACCCAATTTTTTCAGCACCATTTATTAAAGAGGCTATCTTTCCTCTAGTGAAAGTGCTTGGCTCCTTTGATGAAGATGAGGTGGCTGAGTGTGTCTGGAGTTGTTTCTGCATCTTCTAATCTGTTCCACTGGATGTCAGGTCTGTTTCTCTGCCAGTACCATGCTGTTTTTTATCACAGTAGCTTTATAGTATAGTTTCAAGTGAGGAACTGCAATATTCCTACCTTGTCTTTATTGCTATTATTGCTTTTGATATTATAGGTCTCTTCTTGTTCCAAATGAATTTTTGGATTGTCTTCTCCAGGTCTGTGAAGTATGCTGCTGGGATTTCAACTGGGATTGCATTGTATCTATATAGCAGTTTCAGAAGTACGGCCATTTTCACTATTTTGGTTCTTCCTACTCATGAGCAAGGGATGTCTTTCCATTTTCTGACACCATCTTCAATCTCTTTTTTCAGAGTGCTATAGTATTGAGAGTAGAGATCTCTGATTTCTTTTGTTAGGTTGATTCAATTGTTAGGTATTTCAATTTTTTGGATGCTACTGTGAAAGGAATGGATTGCGCCATTTCTCTCTCAGTGAGTCTGTATTTTGTGTACAGAAAAAGCTGTTGATTTTTGTGTGTTGACCAGGTATCCAGCTATTTTATTGAATTTGGCTATTAAGTCTAGAGGACTTTTGTTTGAGTTCTTGGGGTCTTCTATATAGATTATCATGTCATCTGCAAATAATGACAATTTGACTTCTTCTTTCCTATCTTTATTCCTTTTCTTTCTTTCTCTTCTCTAACTGCTCTAGCCAACATTTCCAAAACTATATTGAACAGGAGTGGTGATAGTAAACATCCTTGTCTTGTTCCTGATTTTAGTGTGAAAGATTTCAGTTTTTGACCATTTAGTATGATAACTGCGTTTGGTTTTTAATAGATGGCATTTATCAGATTGAGGTAGAGACCATCTGTTGCAATTTTTTGTAGGGTTTTTATCATAAATGCATGTTGGATTTTGTCAAATGCTTTTTCTGCATCTACTGAGATCATCATATGGCTTTTGTCCTTGGCTCTATTGATATAGTGTATTACATCTATTGATTGGACTATGTTGAACCATCCCTGCATCCCTGGGATGAATCCCACTTGGTCAGGATGTATGATCTTCTTGAGGATCCTCTGCATTCTATTTGCCAGTACCTAATTAAGGATTTTTGCACCTATGTTCATTAGTGAGATTGGCCTATAGTTCTCTTTTTTGGCTGGGTCTTTCTCTGCTTTGGGGATCAAGGTGATGCTTGCTTCCTGGAATGAATTTGGGAGTATTCCTTCTCTTTCAATTTTGTTGCAGAGTTTAAACAGTATTGGTAGTAGTTCCTCTCTAAATGTCTTGTGGAATTCAGCAGTGATGCCATCAGGACCCGTGCTTTTCTTAGTTGGTAACTTTTTAATTATATTTTCAATTTCATTGATTGATATTGGGTCATTTAGAATTTTTAGGTCATCTTCGTTCAACTTTGGTAATTCACATGTATCTGGGAATCTGTCCATTTCTTCTGTATTTTCCATTTTATTGGCCTATATTTTCTTGAAGTAGTTATTGATGATCCTCTGGATTTCTGATAGATTGATTTTAATTTCACCCTTTTCATTTCTAATTGCATGGATATGGGCCTTTTATTTCCTTTTTCTGATAAGGTTGGCTAAGGGTCTGTTAATTTTGTTTATTCTTTCGAAGAAGCAACTCTTTGCTTCACTGATTTTATGTATCATTCTCTTAGTCTCCGCTGCATTGATTCCTACTCTGATCTTTATAATTTCCTCCCTTGTATGAGCTTTGGGGTTGTCCTGCTCTTCTTTTTCTGGAGGCTTGAGATTCAGCCTCAGGTTGTTTAATTGGGCTCTCTTTTCCTAATGTGAGTATTCACTGCTATGAATTTCCCTCATAAGGCTGCTTTCATTGTGTCCCATAGATTCTGGTATGTTGTACTGGCATTGTCATTTAATTGTGGGAACTGTCTGAATTCTTCTTTAATTTCCTCTATGACCATTGGTTATTCAGAAGTGTGTTGTTCAGTTTCCATGTGTTTATGAAATTCTTGTGCTTTCTTTTGCTACTGATTTCCAATTTCATCACACTGTGGTCTGATGATATACAGGGGATAACTTTAATTCTTTTGCACTTATTTAAACATGTTCTATGAGCAAGTATGTGGTCTATTTTGGAGAATGACCCATGTGCAGCTGAAAAGAATGTGCATTCTGATTTTGTGTGGTGAAACACTCTGTCAACATCTGTTAAGTTCATTTGTTCAAGCTTTTGATTGAGTTCTAGTATTTTGTTGTTTATGTTTTGTCTATTTGATCTGTGACAGTGGGGTATTGAGGTCCTCCACTACTACTGTATTAGTGCTTATTTGATTTTTTATGTCCATTAGTATTTGTTTTACATAGTTGGGTGCACTAGTGTTTGGTGCATATATATTATTGTCATCTCCTGGTCTTGGATTGTTCCCTTTACAAGAATGCAGTGTCCTTCTTTGTCTCTTGGTTTGTTTTTGTGTTATTGGTTTTTTTTTTGGTACTGCGAATCGAATTCAGAAACTTGGGCTTGAGAGGCAGGCGTCGGAATGACTGACCTAAATCTCTGGCCCATTCTTTGTCTCTCTTAATCAGTATTGGTTTGAAATCCACTTGATCTGCAAAGAGGATAGCTACTCCAGCTTTTTTTCGGGTTCCTGACACATGGAGTATTGTTTTCCTCCCTTTACCTTTCAGTCTATGAGTTTCTTTTTGAATTAAGTATGTTTCTTGGATGCAGCATATTTGTTGGATCTTGCTTCTTGACCCATTCTGCCACTCTATTTCTTTTGATTGGTGAATTGAGACCATTAACATTGATGGTTAGAACTGATATGCATTGACTTATCCTTGTCATGACTTTTTGTTGGATTCTCCCCCTTTGCTTTTAATTTTTTGTTGTGCCTGATGGATTCATTCTGCAGGGCTTCCTGGGGTTGTGATCCTTATTGTCTTTTCCTAAGATATTGTCTAAAAATTTTTTGAGTGCTGGTTTGTTATTCATGAAGTTTCTCAGGTGCTCTTTGTCATGAAAGTATCTTATTTCTCCACCAATTTTGAAAGATGGTTTTGCAGGTTACATCAATCTGGGTTGGAGGCTGTGTTCCTTTAGGGCTTGAAATATGTCACTCCATGCTCTTCTTGCCTTGAGGGTTTGCGTTGAGAAGTCTGCTATGATTCTGATGGGCTTTCCTTTGTATGTGATATGTTCCTTTTCTCTACCTGCTTGTAGAACTTTATTCCTCTGTTGGGTTTCTGGAATCTTAACTATTATATGCCTATGTGTAGATTTTTTTTTTGATCAAGGCTAGTTGGAGTCCTATATGCCTCACTTATCTCTATGTCAAATTCTTTTCCCCTACTTGGGAAGTTTTCTGCCATCACTTCTGTGAACAGTTTTCTTTATGTCATCTGTGCTCTCTCCTGTTTCTTCATTGACTCCAATCAGTCTTATGTTATTCTTCTTTGCATTGTCTAGCAGCTGCTGGATTGATTTCTCATGGTCAGTTACTATTTTAAAGAAATTTTTCTTTTCCTGGTCACTATTTGCAATCATATCTTCTATATCTGAAATTCTATCCTCACATTGGCTCATTCTGTTGCATACACTTTCAATAGTCTTTAATCTCCTGGAAATCTGTTTGCATCTGTTTTATGGATTCCATTTGTTTCCTACGTTGGGATTCCATCATGTTCCTCAGCTCCTCTATTTTTTTATCTGTGTCCTCTCTAGATTTATTAATCATGTCTTATACTATGGGCACAATCTCTGCTGTTATGTGAGAAATTATTTCTGATTTCAGTTTTTCCAGATCCTGTTTCGTTACCAATTCAGGGAGTCCAGGTGGTTGAGTAAGACTGTTCCATCTCATTGCCCTTTGGTGTTGCCTTAGGTGATCTGGAAGTCTGGTTTTGAGACTCATTTAGGTGTCTTCTCATTTCAACAGATGCAGCCTGCTATATCTTTGTTGAGGCGACTTTTTGCTCACCCATTGGTCTTGAATTCTCAGCAAACCACCGAACAGACTTTACTCTGCTGCTCACCAGTACACCAATTCCTGGGTTCAGAGTGGTTGGCTTCTGGATCCCTGAGCTGACCTGTTGTCTGGGCAGGCTTCTGGCTGGGGCCTGTCCACACTCTGGATGATATCTAGGTGTGCCTCTCACTGGGGGCCCTATGTAGCTGTTGTCTGGGAGGGCCTCTGGTTGGGGGCTGAGTACTCCAGTTCCTGTTGTCTACACAGTCTTTGCCCATGGTCTCCACGCACTTATCAATGGTATTGGGGTGAGCCTCTGGGTATTGCTTGTGTGCCTGTATAGCTCTTCTTCAGGCATGTCCCTTGTTGTGGCCAATGCTATGGGGGGGCCTTTGGCTGAAGCCAGCATGCCCGTGGAGCTCCTCTCTGGGTGGACCCCTGGCCTGCATGGGTACACCGGAGCCTCTGGCATCAGCACCGACCCTGACTGGGATCTGCCTGCAGGTGCACTGGTCTGGGCCACACACCTGTTCCTGGGATGTCCATGCACTCACAGATGGAATGGCGGGACTCTCGAATTTGGGAGTATTACTTCCTTTTCAATTTCATTGAAGAGTTTAAACAGGAGTGGCAGTAGTTCTTCTCTAAATGTCTTGTAGAATTCAGCAGTGAAGCCATCAGGACCCAGGCTTTTCTTTGTTCGTTAAGTTTTTAATTATGTTTTCAATTTCATTGATTGATATTGGGTTGTTTAGAATTTTTAGATCTTCTTCATTTAACTTTGGTAATTCATACCTATCTAGGAATCTGTACATTTCTTCTGTGTTTTCCATCTTATTGTTGTATAGGTTCTCAAAGTAGGTATTCTGTTGTAATTTCACCCTTTTCATTCCTAATTGCATGGATTGGAGTTGGACCTTTCCTCTGTGTGTGTGTCTTGACAAAGGGGTCTTTTGTGGTTTTTGGTTTTGTTTCGTTTTTTTGGGTACTGGGGATTAAACCCAGAATTCTCTACCTGTAAGCTACACCTCAGCTCTTTTTATTTTTTATTTTGAGGCATGGCCTTAACCTTGCAGTATTCCTACTTCAACTTCACAAGTAGCTGGGATTATAGGCATACACCACTAAGCCCAAATTATTTCATGTTCTTTATTTCCCAGCCTCAAAACAAGGTCAAGTTTCACAGCAAGCAACACATCTCTTTCAATTCCAAAGTGATAACTCACTAAGAACTTGAAGGCTGATGAAGAAAAGTAAAGCTCAGTTAATATGCCTAAGCAAACATCATCTAGGGTAGTGATGGTGGACCTTTTAGAGCTTTCAATGATAACAATAAACCTACTGCTGCACACATGTCATAGGTTCTCCACCACTCGCCCAGGATGGTGTTAGACATAACTCAGATCATTTTAAGGTACGAACCACCATTTCCAAACAAGTTACAATGCTGTAGCATAGATTTGTGCATAGGTATTTATACATTCAATTGTATAACCCTATCAACAAATGTAGTCACAACTTTAAATACAATCTTTAACCACTCTTGCCCTGTGTTTTCCTACACAAAAAAATGAGATAATTGCATAAGATCATTTTCACAACTTCCCCAACATAATTCTTTCAGGTTTAAATTGATATTATTGTTACATTTTAGATATACATAATGATCACATTCATCATAGAGAATGTGTACCCCTGTACAAAATTTATCTTTATTCTTCTTTTTCTCCCAACCCCCTCCCCTCCCTTCAACCCTTCTTCCCCTCCTTATTTACAAAAGCTTTGCTTCCATTTTTTCTTCTATTGTTTTTTACTTTTCCTTCCTTTCTGGCATAATTCTTATATACAAGAATCATGATGTGCACTGGCTTATATAGTCCTTAAGACTTTCTAATGGTCTATGAATATAAAACAGTTTAGATGAGATAAGACACAAGAACCCAACTCACATAAGGATAGATATACTATACTAGAGCTATACAGGAAGTTGTTGGTCTTCCAAGAGCAGGATTATTGCATCTTAGCTCTACATATAAACAATGCATATACAACCTAAGGATTGAATACAACTGTTTCCTCAGTGTCTGTAAGGGATTTGTCAAAGACCTGTGTAGACATCAAAGTCCATGTATGCTCAAATCCCTTATGTAAAATAGTACACTATTTGCAGGAAACCTAAGCACATCTTCAAATATACGTATTTGAAATCACCTCTAGGTTATTTATGATACCTAACTGTTATTATGGCTTATATCTAGATTCTCCTGTGAAGCCTCATGTGGTGACAGGTGGTGCTTTTCTGAGGTGGTTGTATCTAGGATGTCTGAATGTGGATTAAAGTTATGACTCTAGGATTAAGGGTGTATAGTACTGGATTAGTACACTAATTGGTTTATCATAGTCGTGGAAGTGGGTAATGAGAAGTCCCACCCTGGATGTTGTTGGTACCACCCAAAAGGCTTGTAGCCTGGACGGTATAAGAGGGAAAAGAAGGGTTGCTGCTTTGCTGCTTCCTGCCTGCTTTGCCATTAAATGTTGCTCTTCTGGGATGCCCCTCTGCCATGCCACCCTGCCTTGGAGCCAGCTGACTATGGACTGAAACTTCTACAAACTGTGATCCAAATAAACCTTTATTCCTTTAACTTGTAAGTGTCAGGTATTTTGTCTCAACAACAAAAAAATTAACTAAGACACTAATACAATATAAATGTTCTGTAAATAATTGTTTTACTATATTGTTTAGGGAGTAATGATAAGAAAAGTATATATTCAGTATAGACACTCATTTTTTTCAAATGCTTTCAAACTACTGTTGTTTGAACTTGCAGATTTGGAGCACATGGACTCACAGGACTGTATGCAAACTGAAAGGCATATCAGTACTAAATTATACCAACTTTTAATTTCAGTAATGATGTAGCAGATAAATAGAACCACCAGTCCCACTGAAGATAACTGAAGAGGCTGACCAAAGTAGAAGAGAACATCTTAAAACTACCAAAGAACAATTAAGATGGTGAGAACAACCAAGTACCAAGTCTGAAAGTGGGCAAGAGACTACATATGGGCTGTTTTTTTGCTAGGGCAATGTTTGCTGATACCCTAAGAAGCTGATAAGATGAAGGATATTTTTGATGGATGATCTCTGAGGGAGAAAAAACAATCTGAGGCCTACTAAAAGTAAATTATCTAATTTGGGGACTTAAAAAAAGTAAAAAGAAAATACAGCCCTCAAGTCATCTGGGTAGTTTAGATACCTAGATTAAGATGGTTCCAGAAAGCTAGCACCTTCAGCCATTTGAAAGCAGAAAACAGAAACATTCTCTAAAGACCTAAGACAACTAACTTCTCAAATACAATATCCAGACACAATCAGAGATAACCATGTATGCAAGAAGAAATCTACTAAGCAAGAAAAGGCAGAAATAAGACACAACAGGATAAAAGAAAAATGATAACAAAATATTAGAACTATCAGAACTAGAATGTAAAATATCTATGGTTTTAGAATGTTCAAAAGCCAAATATAACTTTTTCAGCGGAAAACTAGAAGTAGAATTTGTCATGACATAGATTTGAAAAAAGAAAAAATATCAAGCCCAGACCTGAAAATAAAATTTCCAAAGAATCAGAAATTCAATGGGTGAAGAAAAAATGAACTGTAAGATTAAACTAGGACAAAAAAGTATTCAGAGTGGATTATAGAGGGGCATAAGGGTGGGCAAAAGCACACAGAAAAGAATTAAAAGGAACCACTCTTCAAACACAGACCGTAATACTGTACATGCTTCTCTGCATTCATGTAGTTGGGCAGATCCCTTGCCCATGTTAAATATAACTAAAATCTTTGGCAGCATTTAAAGAAAGGAGCAAAAGAAACACTGTGCCAATTCTGGGTCTATGACTTAACAAAAGCTGACAGCTTCTACACTTCTGGAAGCCTTTTTCCGAACCTTGCTGGAGAGATAACATGGGGAAACTCCAATAACAAGCCATATAGAAAAGAGGTGTCCCTAAGACTCAAGATGTCTTGTTACCACCATTGAGACCAGATATATAAGTGCAAGTATCTTCCATGTTTAAGCTTCAGATGCCTTCTGACTGGAACTTCATGACAGACGCTCTGCAAGACCAGCTGAAGAAGCATCCAACTGAGTCGTAGTCTATCTACAGAAGCATGAAAATAACAAAATGCTTCTTGTCTTAAACTACTAAGTTTTGGAGTGACTCATATGCAGTAATTACAACAGGAGAAGACATAAAGGATGCACTAACAATGTTTAACATGTATTAGATTGGAACCACCGACATAGAAGAATAAGAAAACAGGATACATATAATGTGGAAAGAAAATAGAAAATAGCTACAAAGTGTTCAAAATTCATTATACACACTTTTTTTTTAAACTTTATTTTTTGGTACATTTTAGGTATACAAAACTTAGACACACTTTAGACACACTTTCAACATTGGATAAATCCTAATAATTTCCAAAAAGGGAAAATGAAAAGAAACCATCTTAAGTTCATAATAGTAAAAGTTCAAAAAAAACTAAAGATCCAGATGAAATTTTTAAAGTAGTCAGAGAAAAAAGGCAAATTACATTCAAAGGAGAAACAATTATACTGACAGTTAACTTTCTAAAAATGAAATTACTCCAGTCAGAAGGCAGTGGTATCTTCAGAATGCTAAAAGAAACTAGCTGGCAATCTGAAATTTTATAACCAGTTAACAAATCTATAAAAAAAAATGAAGATGAGAAAGGCACTTCTCAACTAACAAAAACTGAAATTATCGCAAGCAGAAGAACCACACTAAAGGAAATGGTAAACCATGCTTGTCAAGCAGAATCAAGAATTCTGAAATGTATTCAAAATTTAATTAACAAACCTAAGTAACCAATGGGTCAAAGGAGAAGTCAATGAAATTTCAAAATATTTCAAACTAAATAGTAAATTTACTGCATACTGAACTTGTGGGATGGAGCCAAAGCTACTTAGGTAACACATACATGTGTTATAAAATGAGAACAGCTAAAACCTTTTTAAAAAGCTAAAAACATAACTCAGGAAATGAAGAGAAATATAAACCCAAAGAAAGTACAACAGAAGGAAGTACTAATAAGTAGAAAAGAAAGAGAAAACAAGCATAAAACAGAGATGACCAACTAGCAATGATGGCGAACCTTTAGAACCTGAATGATAGAAACAGTCCAGTGCAGCATGAGTGCCATCAATTTGCCACCACTGAATAAGGGCATAGGCATAGTTAGACATTTAAGAAAATTACAACATGCCAAATCTTTGAGACAAAGTGGTGAATCAAGTTTATATGTAAAGATAATTAAAGACCAGGTTTCACTTTCATCAGTAAGTTAAAACTTTTTACAAATTAGAAAAATTTTCAAGAAAGTATAACTTACCAAAACAGTCTTAAGAAACAAAGACAGAACATTTCTGTAAGAAACTGAATCAGTAATTAAAAATGTTCAGTGGTAAAGTATCCCTGGGTTCAATACCCAGTACAGAAAAGAAAAAACTAGAACTGTGTAAGAATTGAAAGCTATTGGTGAATTTCATTTGTGATCACTGATGCAGAAATCTTAAAGAAAATATTAGCACATCAAATTCTCATTATTTAAAAACAATAATAGACCCTGGGCCGGGGATGTAGTTCTACAGCATAGCGCCTGCCTGGCAAGTGAGAGACCCTGAGTTCGACTCCTGATACCAAAAATAATAATAATAATAATAATAATAATAATAATAATAATAGACCCTGATCAAACTAGACAAACCAGGATTCCATACATACTTTAAATTTTTAAGCCAATCAATTTAACTTGCCGTACTAATAAACTAAATGAAGAAAATCATATTCTCATCACAATAGATAAGAAGTAACACATCCACTGGTGATTTTTTTTTAAAAAATGAAAACAATGAAAAGGAAACATCATACTCTGAAAAAGTTGCATACCAAAAACCTCTGATAAACACCATACTTAACAACAAAATATTAAAAACACTCTTTTAGAAAAAAGAATGACATAGGGTGCCTACCTGTTACTGGAGATCTTGATCATTGCAGCAAGGCAAGAAAAAAACAGGATTTAAAAGGAAAGAAAAAATACTTGTAAATGAGATTATGTTAGTAGAAAAATCACAAAAATCATTATAATTTTAAAGGGTTTAGAACAAGATGGTTGAAAAGAATATCAAAGCACAAAATTAAAATATTTTTACATACATTAGTGTCATGGCTTGTGTTTAGATGTTCCCTCAAATCCTCATGCTTTTCCAGAGGTGGTTAAATCTAGAGTGTGTGATTGACTCATGGTAGGGGTAGGCCTTAAAGCATTGGGATTAAGGGCATGAGTGCTAGCTGCCCCAAGTAGTCTGAATAAGATAAAAGGTGCAGGAAGACACTGGTAAGGCTCTCCTGTTACCTTTGCTACTGTGAGGGAGCCATGCTGTTTCTCCTCTGCGATGCCTGTGTCACCCTGCCTTGGAGCCAGCTGATTTTGGACTGAAACCTCTACGAACTATAAGCCAAATAAACCCCCTTCCCCTCTAACTTTGGGTGTCAGGTATTTTGTCTCAGCAACAAGAGAAAAGTAACTAACACAATTAGCAATTGTTAGTCATAAAATTTTGAAAAATAGAACATTTTGAAAAATCAAGACTAAAAGCATAGGTGCAAGACATTATTGAATATATATGTTGAACATATATGTGGCCTTTTTAAAAGGAGAAAGAAAACTCAGGTAAAGGGCAACCCAAGAGATTCAAGTTGTTATTTAAAGAATTTCATGATCAAGAATATTTGATAAAATGTAATTAAGAAATACATACAATTAACTTCTCTAGAACACTGTATTTCATCTGAAGAGCATATGCTAGGAAAAAAAATGGAATGAACTGCCTTCTCTTAGGGCTTTGCAATTTTCTTGCAACTTTATACAAACTAGGCAGTTCATTAGAAAAACACTCAAAATGTAACATTAAAAATTACTCCATATCTTTTTCTAGAAGATCAAGGTTCAACATTAGGTTATTTGAGCTCTCTCTGTTTTCCTGATGTGGGAATTCACCACTATAAATTTCCCTCATTGGATTGCTTTCACTGTGTCCCACAAATTCCTGTATGTTGTACTGGCATTATCATTTAATTACAGAAACTCTCTTAATTTCTTCTTTAATTTCACCTGTGACCCACTGGTTTTTCAGGAGGATGTTATTTAATTTCCACGTGTTTATGTAATTTTTGTGGTTTCTTTTGCCACTGATTTCCAATTTCATTGCACTATAGTCTGATAATATGCATAGAATAATTTTAATTCCTTTGCATTTACTTATGCATGTTCTATGAGCTAGTATGTGGTCTATTTTGGAAAACATCCCATGTGCAACTGAGAAGAACATGTATTCTGCTGTTGGTGGAACACTCTGTAGACATCTACTAAATCCATTTGTTCACAGGTTTGATATTTCTTAGTAGATTAGTGTCTGTGAGATATTGATGTACCCCATTACAATTGTTATAAAATATCCTTAATAAAAAGCAGTTATCAGAAGCATGACTTGGTTTTCTGTCCATTTTCTGCAAAAATTATTTCTATCCAAGTTCTAGGACTTCTTCCTCTATTTTCCAAATTTTTCCTATAGCAAATGTATTGCTACTATAGCAATATTTTCTCATCCTGATTTTATCTCCCACTCATTTATTCTAGGGGTTTTTGCACATAGCAACCACACAAATCTGCTACAAGCTGCTCACAGCAATACTATCCTTGGCACAATATCCAGGGAGGAATACATCTTAAAACTATGGGAACATTTAGCTGAAAACCATACTTTCAAATGTCTCTAAAGTGCTATTTGTGCTGTATGTATCCCAGATCTGTCAATTCTTGTGAGTAATACATCTATCTTTATCCTCACTCAGACTAGTGAAAGTTATAGCAGAATAAGGTGGGTCATAAGTTTGCTCATTATTACTGTATTTTGAAGCTAAAGGCATTAATTCCCTGCATATATAGCTAAACTGATTATTTAGTACTTCTGCACATTTTAATACTTCTGACAGTAGTCGCAAATAAATGGTATAAACTTTCAGATTGTGAAATGTTACAATTTTTAGATAGGAACTTAGCTATTATTGTCATATCTACTTGAATGCCTAGAATATTGGTAGGGTAATGGACGGGCTTTATCAAATATTTCTTCTAGAAATAACTTAGGTGGAAAATAAGACATTGGATGTAGCTCTTTGCATAAACCGCCTGTTAACTTACTTGTAAGTGATGGCTTAATATCTATCCAAAGAAAACTGGTCATAGGTGGGAGATTCAGACACAGAAAGGGCCTGTGTAAAGGTACAATCACACACAGTTCCTTCTCTTATACTCCTTCAGTAATAAGGCTCACCAGAAATGAGAATCAGTTACACACATACATGTGCATGCACACAAAACACATGGATACATATACACATATGAACATGGATGTATTATTTTAAAACAACAATATAAAGCAAACTAATGTATGAGTTTTTGTCCTTTGTTTTTTGGTGCTGGGGACGGAACACAGGGTTGGTTGTACATGCTAGGAAAGCACTCCACCACTGAGCTACATCCCCAGCCCTCAATATGAACAGTAAATTAACTAAAATGGAAATTAAGACTAAATCCTCTAAAGCCTTCCAGAGTTATTTTTTTATTCTTGTTTTTTTTGTACTTATGTTTTTATTTTATTATTTTTGCCAGCAGCAGATTCATTTATCTGCCAGACTAACAGGCCAAAAAACATAGAAAATATGTAAGACAATTATACTAAATCAAGGCATACTTTTAGATACATAACTTTTTTCTTTTTTTCCTATTGTCTTTTATTTTGCACTTTATATACTGAGTTACTCAGTATAAGAGAAACCATGTGATAAGTTTGTGCATCTGATTTACTTCACTTAACATTATGGTCTCAAGGTACATCCGATTTCTCACAATATTCTTGCTTTAATGTTTACTTTTACACTAGAGAGAGAGGGGACTTTGAAAATCAGCAGAATACGGAATTTTGTCCAAGTTCTACCCACCAACAAGTTGACCCAGTCTAATGATTCATGATTTCTTAGGTACACGATGAGGTTTCTTACTGTGAGTGGCACTGGCTATGAGTGACCAAGATTCACTTTCCTCAATGACAAAACTGTGTGATCCTACACGAAGGGCTCTAGCCACCACCAGGAGGCACCCCAGAGTAGGAAGAGCTTAAGGTTGCAGAGTTCCCAGGGAACATACTCGTGGCTATCTGAAGAAAGCATGCAGCCATGAGATATATAAAAATAAATACAGGGGATAGAGTGTAGCTCAGTGGAAGAGAGTGTGCTGAACACATACAAAGCCACTCTTCATTACCAAAAAGAAAAAATACAAGCAATTCATTGATGAAATACTTCATTTGTATAGTAAAGTCAACATTATCTTCAGAACATGGAAAAGGATTGACTAAATGACTTAAAAATAGGTACATAGCCTGGCATGGAGGCACAAACGTGTAATCCCAGGTACTCAGGAGGCTGAGGCAAGAGGATCTCAAATTCAAGGCCAGCCTAGGCAACCTAACCAGACCTTGTCCCCGAAAGGAGCAGAAGTTGGTAGGGCACACCTGTCATCCCAGCACTCTGGGACACTGAGGCAGGAGGATTATAAATTCCAGTCCAGCCTGGGAAACTCAGTGACTCAGTGAGACTGTGTCTTAATATTACAAATTTTAAAAAATAAAACATTTTAAAAAGGATACAGGTCAGTGAGAAGGTCATAAATTCAGTCCCCAGTAACTGCAAATGTTGTGTGCACATACATGTATAAACAAATGTACAGACACACACACACACACACACACACACACACACACACACACGCACAGGCTGGAGATGTTGCTCAATGTTCCTGGTTTCAGTCCCAGTACCACAATACAAAAAAATCCCACAACGTGACAAAGATCACTTAACCTATGGCCAAGGTATTAAGGTATATAATTTGCCAAAGGAAAAATAAAAAATCATTAAATATTACTTGGATTCTTTTTTTCTTTTTAATGAAAAAACCCTCAAAATTTATCAGTCATCTTTCTCAATTACACACACACATACACATACACACACGCAGATAAAGCTATATACTTTTTATTGTTGATACTAAGAGTGCTCTACCAATGCATCATGAAAGCAGCCATAAACTTATTGACAAAAATGGGCACAGATTTGGCCCCACAAACCACACAAACACCTTATGTTGATTGGGCAAGTGAGAAGTGTTAAGGATTTTCAAACAACCATTCCATATCCACACAGTCCTTACAGTGAATTAGATCCTCAGACATACGTACACAGAAAACAAAATTCAAGATCAAGATTACTATCAAAGAACAGAGACAAGAGCAAGAGAGAAAAAAGCTTCTTCAGCTCAAGACTTCTCATTTTGTTGTAAAGACTCTAAATGTTATCTGTTAGGATACTTTTAACAAATACTGTTTGAGTTTGATCTTGTAAAATGTAAAATGAATGTATTAAAATAACCCAAACAAAATGTCATGGACCAACAGTCTGTAATCTAGATTCAACATGGGATTAATCTAGAACCCTATGAATGGGATTAGCGTCCTTGGAAAAGGGCTTGAGGGAGCCTGTCTGGCCCTTTCTGCCTTCTCCCAGGTGAAGGTAAAACAATAAAACATCTATAGATAGAACAGAGAACAAGCCCTGATGACACAACTCATCTGCTGGTGCCTTGATCTTGGACTTCACAGTTCTTCTCCAGAACTGTGAGCAACATATTTCTATTATTTATAAATATCTAGTTTAAGTATTTTCTTATATCAGCCCTTTGGATATAAAGCCAGGAATTTTAAATTAGCTCCTTGGTAATTACTATGCATTTTTAAAAAGGACTTGAGCTGGAAGTATAGGACACTGAATGGTCCAGGGCTTATCCCAAGAGCCACAAAAAAGACTAAATAAATTAAAGGATTTAAAGACTACAATCTATGGACTTGTCCATCTTTTCTTTAGTGGCTAGAATATCCACAACATTGTGAACATTTTGTTCAAAAATCCAAAGATGAGTTCCATACACACAGCGTAGCACCAAACAAGCACATTTGGTACCATGGCAAAATTACATCTTTAAAGGGAATTAGCATTTGCTAGCAGCCTGTTTGTGACATGCCAGGCAATGCATATCATGCTTTCCATACATTGTTTCTCTTATACCTTGCATTTCACAGAGGCAGCCATGGGCCCCTTTTAGACAGAGACCCGGCCCAAAAATAGAATATGAATTCAAAAACCAACCAGCCTGAGCCAGGCACAGTGGCACTCATCTGTCATCTCAGCTAATTGGGAAGCTGAGGCAGGAAGATCTAAAGTTCAAGCCAAACTGGGCAACTTAGGAAGACTATCTCAAAACAATAAAAAGGTTGTGAATATAGCTCAGTGCTCCCTGGATTTCATTCCCAGTGCCACACACACACACAAAAATACAAGTAATATATACATTCATCTTCAACTTTTAAAATCAAAAACAAGACTTTTAAAAATATAGCCTCAGGGGGGCTGGGGATTTAGCTCAGTGGTTCCACCACCTGCCTCGCAAGAGCAAGGTCCCAAGTTTGATCCCCAGTACCAAAAAAATATATATATAGCCTCAGACAGTTAAACTATGAACATCTGCAAAATGTGAAAATACCACATCTCACAATTTAGCTCTTTATTGGACAATAAAACCTCAGGGTCATCAGTTACTAGTGGGATGACCTTGTGTAAGTTAACCACCATGCATATTTCCTCATCCATAAAAGGATTTAATATCTATTTCTTGGGCTATTTAGCACACTAAATAAGGTAATATACATATATAAAGCACCTGACTCATAAGCATTTGATAAAAGTACTTTTCTTTCATTACAGCTAATATCACAGAAAACTAATGCAATTATATCTCTTACAGAAAGGACTATATCAATGAGGCATTAACTAGAGATAATATTCAAGGCAATTTAAGACCTTCGGCAGTCTGCAGATTCACCTAGGAGCTCTTGCAGCACAGACCACTTTTAAGGAACTTTGTGATTATTCAGGGCCCACCCGGATAATTCATAGTGATCTCCCTATTTTAAAATCAGCTGTGTAAAGACTTTAATTCCATCTGTAAACCTCAATTTCCCTTTGCAATGTAACATGCTCACAGGTTCCAGGGATCAGGCAATAGACATCTTTGGAGGGTCATTATTACATATGTACCACATTGTGGTATTTCATATAAAACAATACTTAATAAACTGGCTAGTAATCCAGATTTCCTCTCTTCTGATCTTATACTTAGATCCAGCCCATGGCTGATCAACCAACATTCAGTCTTAAGGTTCTTTAGTGGGCATGGTGGCTGGCACAGGCCTGTAATCCCAGTACTTGGGGAAACAGAGACAAGAGGATTTTAAGTTCCAAGCCACCCTGGACAACTCAGAAATTCAGCAAGATTGTCTCAAAAATAATAATAATAAAAGGCAAAGAATGTAGCACAGTATGAAGGCCCTGGGTTCAATCTTCAGTACAGCAACAAAAAGAAAAAAAAAGAGAAGATTCTTATCTACAGAAAGTATACTGTACTTATGGAAATGAGTATTTTCCCTCATTTATTCAACACAGTAGACAAGATAATGTAGAATCAGGGCTACTAGAGGAACCTGCAAAGTTCTGGGGCACTGCAGCCAAGGTTGCTGGTGAAGGTTTCCATGAAGAGGGTGTTTGGCCCCAGTGTTTATGGAAAGGAAGACAAGTGGACTGAAAGCACAAAACTCAGCATGGTTCAAAGTTGTGAGCAAGCACCCTGCCATGCTGGTCAACACTGAAGGGAGCACAGTGGAGAGGTAACTGCAGATTGCTGTTGAATTCCAATGGAGAACAGTGTCATTTAAAAACTACAAGGGTTCAAGAAGGGAGCCAATCTTGAGACTGGGATTATAGAGGCTAAAGAAAAAAAAGTGGCCAGAAACTGAGCAGCAAGTCAAAGACGACCAATATCACTGAGGACTGGTCATCAAAGTTCACAATTTGGTCACGGTGGACAAGATCTTTTTGAATTATGTTTCTTAAAAGGGCCAGAATACAAAATGGCAGCACATAGTGGGGAACGGAACAGGGGACAAGAGGCAAGGAACAAGGAAGGGACAAGAAGAGATCAAGAAGGAGGTGGAGAACAAGAAGGTGGGGAATGAAAAAGGCAGGAGAAGGTTGGAAGGAGGGAACTTCTTTGAGCTACCACCAAGAAGCAGTCTGTGATTGTACATCACCATGGAAGGAATGAATGGAAGCTTAAAAAGCTGCAAGGCAGTCAGCTTTATGTGGGTGTCTGAAGACACTCTTCTCTGAAGGGAAGAAGTATCACCACTGGAGTGGGAATGGAGCTGTGAAGGATGTTAATGTGGTTAGGGAGAAAGGAGGTAGGGTCCCCATGTTTAAAAGCAAAAGAAAAGTCTCCTTTATTTCACTTGGTCTTTTATCAAAACTAAAGAAGTAATTGCAAATTGGAGTTTAAACCAAAAAAGAGTAACTGGCCTTAGTTATGGTTTTTCCCTTGAAATACATCTGTTACCTTAGGCTAGGTCAGTTAAATTTCCTACACTACATCTTTAAAAGAGGGAGATTTGATAAGATGAACAGTCCCTTCTGGCTGTACATTTCAATGGCTTCAAGGAGACAGCTCATACCTTGAATAGACTGTCAGCTTTCCTACTAAAAAACAAAACAAAAAAACCCACAAAAACAAACTGAAGTGGGAGAACAAAAATCAAGGTGTACATAATTTCAATACCCTTGAGCCATTTTCACGTCTTGCTTTTGATAGTGACATCCACAACAAACAGATGGCTACTGACAGGGGCTGCGTCATTAGTTCTAATAATGGATGTTTTTACAGCTCTTTATTGCTCAGAAAGACTCTTCACACATGAAGCAGTTTAATTTGATTCCTACAACAGCATATGAGACAGATAATGATACTGCACTGTTCTATCCATTTTCTAGTTGGTAAAACTAAGACTTATAGAAGTTGGGCCCCAACACCCTAAAGCATATAATTGACAAGACTGGGACTTGAATCCAGGTTAACTGAGGATTTAAAATTACTATTTTTTGTTTCATGCTTTTTCTTACACATGGGCACACAGCACCTTGTTTTTCCATTAGTTGTCACAAACACAAAATTTAAATGAATACAAAGAAATCTGCATACTTTTATTCTTAAAATTGATCTTAGCAATGTAATTTTATTGAAATCCAAATACAACCTTTAATTTCCAAATGATGAATGATTCACTGCAATCCAAAAGGCAAGAGAGGGAAAGGATGAGGATTCAACTACAGTCACACACAGGGTTAAGAATGTTTCAGGCAATAATGTGAGCCGAAACATCCCTATCAGTCTTAACTAGAGCACAGGGAATTTGTCACCTTTGTGTTGATGCCAGTGTACACAAAACTATAGCATGCACCATTACGTGCAGTACATAATACTTGGCTATGTCACCTAGGCTTGTGTAAATACACTATGATGTTTGCACCACAGCATCTCCAGCCTAATGATATTTTTCACAGAACTTAACCTACTTTGTTAAGTGACACATAATTTTGTCAATGTACTCATGCTCAGAATGAGGAAACAGAGGCCCCTCCCAAGACAAATGGCTTGTGGGAAGTAGAGTCAACACTAGAACTCAGGCTCTCCTCCAGCCCTGAGGCTCTTAATAGGGCCAGGTCTTACACAGCTTCAAGTGAAATTTAACAGGATCGCTCCTTAACAGTGAAATGGTTCAACTTTAAGTGACAGGGGTCTACACAGTCTTGTTTTTACATGTGCAAACCATATGGATACTGACTGCTAGTGGTACTAGAATTCTCTGGAGCAAATCTCCTCCCAAATAAGAGGGCTTGTAATGACACTCATACATCCTTTCACTACAAAAGCAAAGTAAATGTGACTAATAAGGAATCCATCCGAGGGAGCTATAAACCAACTGAAACTGCCTCCCTTACTGTCTTCTACCTACAAAGTGTTTTCTAAACAAATTAAAATCAAAAAACTAAAAAAGCGCAATGAAAATATTTTGAAGAAAGCCATATTGTCTAAGTACTGTGTTCCCATTTTCCTCCCTGGAAATACTGAAATGAGTCAGCAGGTGCTTACCACCAAAATTATTTTTTTACTACAAAGCTGAAAAATGTTTAATATTTCAACAGAAGACTTCAAGTGGAATAGATGAGAACATGCAGATGATGCGTATTAGGAAACTGAAAATGCCATCTGACCTGATTTATGGAGAAAAATAATGTGAGGCTCTCATTAGACTAGAAGGGACAAAGACAAGAATGTCAGAGGAAGGGCGCCCTCAGTAAACTTTCCTTAGGGCACCTGGGAACTCTGGGCTCACACTGCTGAGTCTTGTCAAGAGGAAGGACTTCCAGCGAGGAACAGAGATTCAGCAAAGTTTATGGTGAACACTCAAAGGCTAAGGTGACAGATGGGAAATGCTCCCATTTGCTCATTTCTGGGGCTGGGAAAAAGAATCAGATATTAGGCTGAGGGTTTCTAGAAAGCAGAGTGAGGTCTCCTATGGTTCTTCAGGGCTTTACTGGACACCAAGAGTTCTCCAGTACACAATACTTACATGGCTGGTTGCAAGAATTTCAAAATAAGAGGGCAAGAGGCTAAGCACAAATCTCCACAGAGCAGCACTGAATCTCCTACAGTGTTTCAGGGCTAAGAAGACAAAGAAAGATCCTCTAGACTTTCAATCAAAAGAAGAATACCATGCCTGAAGAATGCAGACAATCAAGGCTAAACTGAGTCTTCCTAAAACTGTAACCTGGCCTTGACTTTGCTCAATTCTAAATGGAGTTAATATGATCAGCCCCTCATTATATCTACCTAACAGAAGAAAGGAAGGAAATCTTCTCTGGAGGAAGAAATAATCTAGAACAAGTAAGATTTTTTTGGATACAATGACCAGTATAAAATATACTATTAGAACCAGGCACGGCGGCAACACACCTTTAGTCCCAGCACTCGAGAGGCTGAGGCAGGAGGATCTCCAGCCTGGGCTACATAGTGAGATCAAGGCCAGCCTGCTCTACAAAACAAGACCCTGTCTCGGAAAAAAAAAAAAAAAAAGAACCAAAATATTGATATATGCTGTTAGAAGAAAAACAAGAAAATGTAACCAATATTTAAGAGAAAAACAATTTAGAAGCAGACCCACAGGATTTAAATACTGGATTTGGTAAGCAAGATCTTTAAAATAACCATGATCAACTGGTTAAAGAATGTAACAGGAAAAAAAAGGGGAAATAGATAAAGCAATAGTAATTTCAGCAGAAAACTAGTACCTATTTTAAAAACAATCAAACAGACATCTTAGAAAAATAAAATATCTGAAATTAAGGAAAATACAAGGGTTGGAGGTACAGCTCAGTGGCAGAGAGCTTGCCTAGCACGTATGTGTGAGGCCACGGGTTCTATCCCCAGCACTATAGAAAAAAACAAACAGACCTGAAATTAACTCATTGAATGGGTTTAATAACAGACTAGACATAGCAAAAGATGAAATTAAAGCCAGGGTTGGTAGTGCACACCTGTAATCCCAAGTACTTTGGGAGGCTGAGGCAGGAAGATCACAAGTTCAAGCTCAGCCTGGGAAACTCAGTGGCACCCTGTCTCAAAAATGGAGGGAAGGGGACTAGGGATGTAGCTTAGTGCCAAAGCCAGGGTTTGCCTCCCCCCTCCACTGCAGTAGTACATGAAGACAGAGGTTAAAGAAAAATACATATATTAAAACCCAAACAAAAAAAGGAGGTTAAAAAGCTAATCATAAAAAACATGAAGGGGCTAGGGATTTAGTTGTTGTGCCAGCACTTGCCTGACAAGCACAAGGTCCTGAGTTCGATCCCTGGTGTGTGGGGGGTGCCTTTTAGGCCGGGGACTAGCTCAGTGGCACCGAGCTTGCCTCACAAGTGCCAAGGTCCTGAGTTCAATCCCTAGTACCACAAAACAAAAACAAAAACAAAAACCATCAAAGAGTTTCTTCTCTGGAAAGCCAGAAGGAGCTAACAGGGGAGAAGCAATACTTTAAGAGACAATAGCTGATGACAGAAAAATGAATTCTATTTATATTTTCAGTTTCTCACACCAGAGAAACTATTCGGTATTTACCCGTGTGTCCTATTTATTTCACTTAAGAGTATGGCCTTAATGTGCATCCACCTGATAATAAATGTCTCTAGTTTCTCATTCTTTATGGCTGAGTAGTACTCCATTTTACATTAAAAAAACACATCTTCTTTATTCAATGTGAAACAGGAAGAAAAGGTCTAAAGGGGAAGGGGAACTGGGAGGGGTAGAGGAAAGGAAAAAATATGAGAAAAGGAAAAAATGGAAATAAAGTCTTTGTAAATAGGGAGGGGTGGAGGGGTTGAAGGGAGGGCAGGGGAATGGGGAAAAAATAAGAACCAAGATATATCACGTAAAGGTACAAATTCCCAATGATGAATGTCATCATATTGTATACCTAAATTGTACCAATAAACTTAATGAATAAAAAAAGAAAAATGAATTCTAAAAGTGTGGAACACACAAATTGGAGTTATTATTCAGCTATAAAGAACAAAATCAAGTCATTTGGAAGAAAATGGATGAAATTTGAGATCATATTAAGTGAAATAAGCCAAACTCGGGAAGACAAGTATCACATGTTTTCCCTAATAGTATGTAGAATCTAAAAAAAAAAATGACATAAATGTAGAAGGGAGACTATTACTAAACAAGAAGAAGGGAATAAAGAGGAAAAGAGGTATAAGGTAGGGCTATAAGATATACTGTATGCATGTATAAAATACCACATTGAAAACCATTATAAAATTAGGTACTAATAAAAATGTATTAATGCATTTAATAGGTACTAATAAAATGTATTTTAGAAAACTGCAAAAGACAAAAGCTGAGAATTCTCCAATTCTGATGAACGACATCAACCTTCAAATTCAAGGAACCCAGTTGCCAAAAGTGGGATAAATAGACAAGGCAAGCCACACCAAGAGTTGTGAATGTCAAATGCTCAATACAAAAACATGATGAGCAGAAGCAGAGTAAGTCATATAGTAAGCCCCTACTGGGCCCAAACTGTAAAGAGGACAGTGGGAGAGGTGGGGAACACACATCATAACTCAACAAGTTAACATTACTGTAGTTGGTAATAGAGTTGTAGTTACTCTGCTCTTGATCAAGTACAGGAAAACCCCATAATAAGACATTTGAATATTCTGTAATAGAAAATTTGCCCCCTAGTTTCCACAAGGTCATTGGTATCATTTTATTAACATAACAGTTCATCTCCACATTTTATACAATCAAATATTTTTAGCCCAATAACAATTTTATGGTAACATTTACTGACAAGGGGGTGAAACCAAAACCACAGTATTGAAGACTGGCGTGGTCAGAATACGATGGGATTTCAGACATCAGTGTCCAAATCTTCATGTTAGGGATGATAATACTGAAGGCACAGCAATAAAAATGATGTGCCCAACCATCACAGCTACTTAGAAATTGAATGGGGGCCAGAACAAGTCTGTTGACTTCTGGTCTGCCTTCTTAGCCCAACACCAATCCAGTTCAAAGTCATATCCATCCCAAGGTTAAAGCTTTTGATGAAACATCTCTATTCTTATGAATATATAATTTTTTACTGATAGTGATGCAAACATAGTACACTAGGTACTTCTTCACTTTGAGTACGCAGTTATGTAAATCTATTACTGAGAAGAGCCCCTACACACACACACACACACAAGCGCACACACACACAATGACTACACCTTATATTCACATGCAGAGAAAGCACATGCATCAAAAAGGTAGGGAAAGAGGCAGGAGAAGTGGCATATACCTGTAATCATAGTACATGGAAGGCTGAGGCAGGAGGATCTTAAGTTCAAAGCCAGTCTGAACTACATAGTTAAGTTCAAGGCCAGTGTGGGCTACAGTGATACCCTGTCTCAAAAAAAAACAAAGATAGATAGATAGATAGATAGACAGACAAATAGACAAATGGGGTTGGGAAAGGTATAGACAACAACTGTCATTTAAGCCCCAACAATCATATTATTTCTTTGAGTTGTGGGATCTTTCTCCATAACCTAAATATGAGTATCTGTTAATATCAACACACACAATGGAGACCAGAAGAGATGATTCCCACACTGCCCATACCTGGACTAAGGAAAGAACAACAGCTGATCCTCTGCGTGGATTCTTTGTCACCAGGGCACAAGGTATTCCCTCAGCACATTTGGCATGACTGCACAGCTGTTCCAAGGGGAAATATCATCTGTTCTTTCAGTCCTGCATAAATCTGAGGCACTTGAATATACTGAAACCACCACATACCTTCATTTTGAGGAAAAGTCACTAGGAGTCCATTGTTTTCCTCTACTGTTTTTTCCTTGTGATATACCTGCCAGGTTTTGGTTTCATTTTCATTGTCAAAACAGCCCAAGATTCTCTTGCACATACAGCTGAGCTACTGGATAAGCAAAGCAGCTTTTGCAGCCATGGATGTAGACCTCTCTGCCCACACTTACATCCCAAAACTGAACTTACTGACAGTGCTATGACAATAAAAACTTGCTAAAATCATTAATCAGAGACAAAAACAGATTATTTACAAAACATGTGAATCGTATTTTCCAACGTAGGGATTAATATTCAGAAGAATGACTGATCACCATCTAGTCCACCTTACTTGTGTATGTCTTCAAGACTGTAAATGCCAACAAACAGTATGGCCATTAACGCTATTCACTGTGGCACCTCAGACTCCTTCTGAAACTACTACCTTGAATTCAGTAGTCTTTTCTCTATCATGCTCTTCCCTCAGTATAAGTATAATTAACAAGAAATCCCCAATAAAACCCTGTCGTTGTCCTACCCTGGTGTTTCAACAAACACCAGCTCTACATTTATTCATGATTTTCATATAGCTTTTGCTAATATGTCAACCTTATAGAGGAGGATGTTTGGGCTGCCTATAACTAAATAGATGTGTGCATATGACATGTACCATATATGTGCACACACAAATGAGGGTGTGTCTATGCACACATAATACTTTGTATTTACACATCAATAAATATAGCTTACAACAAATTCCTATAATACATGTTGAGAATAGCTCTTTGGTGGGGCGGCGCGTTGAGACAGGGTCTCACTATGTAGTTCATGCTGGCCTTGAACTCACTATGTGGCCCAGTCTCACCTCCAACTCACAGCGATCCTCCTGCCTCTGCTGGGATTATAGGCATGCGCCATTAAGCCCAGTGAAAACAGCTCTTTTAAGAAAAACAAAGCATGAATGCCCATAAATGCTATCTCAATAGCATTTAGTCTGTTAAAATACTTCATTTGATAATTAAGATAAAAATATTGATTGCTAACTCAAATTGTTGTGGTCTCTAAAAATACTGAGCTATGGCCATCTGAGTTAATGTCATTTTAAGTGAAAAATGAAGGTTATATAGAGATCCAATTAGAAACTGGTCTACAAAGGTATATATAGTGAGATAAGAGCCAAATCTCTCATTCTCTGAAAAATAAAAAAGAAAAACATTCCTTAAGAAAAAATTTTAAGATTTTTTTTTTTAACAAATTAAAATTCTACCTGGGTCTGGGATTTAGCTCAGTGGTTTCGCTGCCTGCTGCGCAAGCGCAGGGACCCGAGTTCGATCGCCGGTACCAAAAGAAAAAAAAAATTCTACTTTTATCCACAAATAGCACAGCTCATTACACTGGCAGAGGGTTCATCAGGGTGTGAATTTTTTCCTGCCTCTAGCAGTGCCAGGATCCAATTTAAGAGTGGTATGAGGCAGTGAGAAGTTCCTTGTGGTCATATGGAATCTTAGGGCCTTTAAAAGCTTACCATTCCTTTATGCCTTTCAGTTACTTCATAGTTCATCTACATCTCTAGGGTTAGTGGAAATGGGCATGAATGAGGCAATCATTTTTTTCCGGTGCTAGGGATGGAATCCAGGCCCTTGCACATGCTAGGCAATTGCTCTGCCAAAAAACCACACCCCTCATCCCTGTATCTGCTTTCTTTTTACTATTTCTAACAAATGTACTGAAATATGCAGATGTATATTAAAGCCAAATCCTAGCTCAGACTATCCAGGAATGTATACTATCTCTGGAAACTTGGAGTCCCTTCATGTATGTTTTAGCATATTCTGATTAAGTTCCTATATGTGTAAGTTACATATACCTAAACTTCTTCCTAAAGTTCTCTAATTTTCAAAAGGATTCGTAGCTGGAAGAGGGTGCAACCATCTTTAATCCCATCACTCTAGTAGGGTGAGGTAGGAGGACCTCAAGTTCAAACTCAATCTGGGCAATTTAGTGAGACCCTGTATGTCAAGATAAAATTTTTTTAAAAAGGCTAGGGATGTAGCTCAGTGCAAATGCCCTGATTTTATCTCCAGTATCACAAAATAAAAAGGATCCTTGAATGAGAGGCAAATCAAAAACATTTAAATTCATGTTACCACCTTAAACAGTTTATAACCACTAGAAAAGTATATACACTGAAGACTGAGTAAACCTACTATTTCTCAGCAGGTGGGCATTTTAAACTTTTGCATATGGTGGGGGAGAAGGCAGATGAACAGCCCCAATCAATCAGATCATTTTACACACACCCGGAAAATGTTCTTTAAATGAATTTGTAAGACAAATCAGTGGCAAACACTTGAGAGTGCCACACAATGAGAAAACCCCATATTCGAGAGAGATGCTTCTCCTTTCCCAGTAGTGCTGAGCTCCTTCCTCATCCCACATAATGGGTTTGAAATAAAAGGAAAAAGGTCAAAGATCTGACAGGAGGCCCAACAGAGGATGCCAGGGACCGTGAGGGAATCTTGGGCTTATCTTAGGTTCAATCAGATCCACAAGTCAGGTGAGAACTGCCCAACCTGTTGATGTGATAGTGGAATCAACCTTCTGGACCTAGCTGGTTTCATCTGTTCCTTCTCCTGGGCTGCCTGCAAAATGGCAGCTATTATTCTTCTCTTCTGTCCTCCCGTGTTTCTTGCAACATGACTGCAGTTCCTCCCATTAAGGGATGCGATCTGTTTCCTCATCTCCTGAATCAGGGCTGGCTTTGTGACTTGCTTTGATTAACAGAATTCATTCATAGGAAGTATATACCAGTTGAAAACCTAGGCCTCACGTACAAGAGGCCTTTTATACCTCTGCATTCTCTTTGAACCCTGCCAGCCAAATTGTTAACAAGCCTGGCTTACTCAGGTTCCAGACTAGTGTCGGGAGCAATGCTACATAATTTTAGGGAAAAATCATTTGGTTAACCTAGTTCTCCTGCCTATAGCCCAGCTGTGGAATTCCGAGACATAATTCCATTTTGGCCTCCGGTCACAACTGAGACCTCAACGATCCGGTGATGCTGTCTCTGATTCTCCAGGACAAGAAACATCCTGGAAGCTGAAAACTCCTGGGAGGAACGAACATCAACTCAGTTCCTCATTGTTCTTGGATTGTTACATCTTGTTTACACAGGATGTACTGAACTCTCTGCAAGTCATTTGTTACATTTGTTTCTCCCAAAGTACTGAATAAAAGGGGCAGTAAGCTGGGGACTTCGGTCTTTGCCGCCCAGAGCAGCACTGATCAGACCCAAAGCTCAGCTTCTTCTCAGTCTCATTTTTCTACCTTTTCTGTAATTCGCCTTGTGCCGCCATGGCTCGCAGGAGACTAGGACTTACTGCAGAGGTTCTAGTAGCGCCCCCTTTCCCTGTTCCTTATAGACTAGAGACACCACATGGAGCAGAGAGAAGCTGAGGCCATCCTGGAAACGCCAGCTCCCAACTCACCCACATGAATGAACTTGATTTCAGTCTAGAGACCTGCCCAGATCCAAAGAACCACCCAGCTGGGTGCCCAAACTGCCAACCCACAAAATCAAGAGCTAAATAAATGTTGGCTTAAAATAACTAACTGAACCTAGTAGTGTGGTGAATTGTTAAGCAAAAAAACCTAACTGATTCTATGAATATTTATTAAATAACTTCTGTATTTCAATTACTGCCTCAAGTTACTGAGGATACAAAGATTAACATATAGTGATGCCTGCAATTATAGTTACTTCCTCTAAGCACACTAAAAAATCAGTAACAAGGTCTACCTAGCAGATAGGCAGGCTCAAAGAAGCCAAATTTGAGCTATTTTTAAAAGGTAAAACAGTAACTTACCAGATAAGCCTGGACATCAGAAGTGGAAGAAACAGCATGTACAAAAGGATGTGGGGAAGAACTCAAGGAATGTTCTAGGAATGGAAAATAGCTCAGGACAGATGGAGTGTAGGGTGGAGATGGCAGATGATGGAGCGGAAAAAACAGATGGAGGCAAATAACGAAGGGTCTCATATTGTAAATCATGCTATGGGATTTGAATGCCTTGTGTAGGCAGTGGAGAGCTACAAATTGTCTTTAAAGAGGAAATGGCATGATTAAAGCTGATGACAAGTGGAAGATGGATTAGAGGCTAGAGTACAAATCAGGGAGACCGGTTAGGAGGCTATTACTACATCCTAAAGGGGGATTAAAGAACTTGAACCACGAGACAGTGAATAAGGGAGAAGACGTCTTTGAAAGTGGTTTCAGAGATAGGAGAAAGGCTCAACAGCCTTGACAACTAAATATGGGCTGTGAGGGTGATGAAAGTTGTGTGGGAAGACTGGGGACAGTGCCAAGACTTCCACTTCAGAATCCTAAATTCATGGTAAATAGACTGAGGTAGGAAAGCAGCAGAGCAGACTGGAGAAGAACTACTCATGCTTCCTATAAAGGTACTTGCAGGACATCCAGATGTCAGGGCAATTAAGGATATAGATCAAGACCCTGAAATAATGAACAGGTAATAGAAGCAGGAGATAAAGACCTGGGGGATTGTCTAAAACCAAGGAGCAGAATTAAAGTGAAATTTCATGTTAATGACAAGGCATTCAGGGAAAAGCTATAGAATGGACAGGAAGAAAGCTAATAAATGCCAGAACCCTGAGGGACTAAAATTTTAGGGGCTAAAGGAAAGATGTGGCTCCAAACAACAACAATAGTCCTGAGAGGTACAAGAGGGGCAGGAAGGAATCATTCAGCAAGCATGCATTACAAATAGAGGTGTGGCTACCCAACCCATCATTTTGCCCCTCTCCTAATGCTAACTTATCACCACATACTTCCCTATGGTTCCTCCCACTCTAGAGGGGTCCTGGGTACTAATTAGTGACAAGGATAGGAACAATGGGAATCACATGAATCATAACATCTGTCATCATAGATATTGAAGATTCATTTTTTTCAAACCCCTTTTATGTTACTTGCTATGGAAAAATCCAAAATCTGAAAAATTCCACATCTGACTTCATGTGATGGGTCAAAATCAAAACAGAGTCAGACCAAAAATATTGTTTAAAATACTTTCAAGTTGGGCCGGGGATTTAGCTCAGGTTCTGGCGCCTGCCTCGAAAGCACAAGGACCCAAGTTCGATCCCCGGTACAAAAAAAAAAAAAAAAGTCAACTAAAATACTTTCAGGCTGTATGTATAAAATATATATGAAATATAAATGAATTCTGTGTCTATACATGGATCCCATCCCAAAGGTATGTTATATTATACGTATGCAAATATGTCAAAACCTAAAATGTCTGAAATCCAAAACACTTCTGGTCCCAAGCATTTCAGATTAGGGAGAATAAACCTGTAGCTAATCTACTACATCTTCCAAACAAACTGTCTCCGTATGTTTTCAGTAACTAAAAAGTAAATTAAAAAAAAATAATAATAACCCTGGCAGCTGGGCACAGTGGCACATGGCATGCCTGTATCCCAGCTATTCGGAAGGCTGAAGCAGGAGGATTACAACTCTGAGGACACCCTGATCAATTTCAAGAGACTCCATCTCAAAAGAAAATTTTTAAAAAGGGGTGGGGATGTACCTTAGTGGTAGAGTGCTTGCCTAGTATATATGAGGCCTTGGGCTCAATCCTTAGTACCACATACATACACACATACACACATACACACAAATATTGGGGGCTCTAGAGCTGGCACCTACCCACCCCCTTCCCAGCAATGGGTGGTGCCTCAGGATAAGGGAATGCAGCTTCTGGGCGGCAAGAGGCAATAATGGAGACAGCCTGTGCTAGGGCACGCTCATCCTCTTGGAGAACTAACTGCCTGCTGCCCGAGGACAAGCTCCATCCCACATTATCCATGCAGCACAACCTCAAGACTCACCTCTGTGTGGCATGCTGCAAGCTTACACAGAACCCCCCAAAAAGCAAACATTTCCTAAATGGAACAAAAAAGCAATAGCTATAAGAGAAAAATTGATAGCTGGTTTCTTTAAAACCATCAAACATGCTGGGGCATGTTATTACATGCCTGTAATCCCAGCTAATCAGGAGACTGAGGCCAGGGGATTGGTAAGTCTGAGGACAGCCTAGACAATTTAGAGACCCCATTTCAAAATAAAATTTTAAAAGGGCTAGGGATATGAGCTTAGCACTCTCCGTATTGGAAAAGAAAAGCATCATGAAAGGGCAAACGACAGACTGGGAGAAAATATTCATTATATAAAAAATTTCTTACAAATAAACTATAGGGAGAAACCAAATCAAGAGGGCAAAAGATTTGAACAGGCACCTAACAAAAGCATATTGAAGTGCCAGTAAGTATATAAAATGGCATGCAACATCAATACTCACCAGGAAATGTATATTAAAACTACATGGACTACCTCACCCACCAGAATGGCTACTATCAAAAAATAGAAATTAATAAATGTTGGTGAGGATGTGGAGAAATTAGAACCATTGTACACCAGCTATTAGGAATATAAAACGGTATATGCTATGGAATATGGCAATTCCTAAAAAATTATAAATAGAATTATTCTAGAAATTCTGCTTTAGATATATACCAAAAAAATTGAAAGCAGGGTCTCAAGAGGTATTTGTACACCCATCTTCATAATAAATAGTATTATTCACAAATAGACAAAAGATGGAAACAACTCAAGTGTTCATGGACAGATGAATGGATAAACAAAAGGCATATACACAGAATATTAATTAGCCTGGGATTCTGATACAATCTATAACATGGATAAACCTTGAGGACAGAAAGTAGAATGGTGGTTGCTGGAGACTGAGAAATGGGGGAAAGGGCAATGGGGCATTATTGTTTTTAATAGGTAAATTAGTGTTAGATTTTGTAATATGAAAAGTGTTCTGAAGATGGACAGTGATGGTTGCACAACAATGGAAATGTACTTAAAGCCACTATCTGTATACTTAAAAATGCCTAAAAATGGTAAATTTTGTATAATGTGTATTTTAACATAATTTTTTAATTCCTTCTTTTATTTTTTTTGGCAGTGCTGAGGATGAAATCCATGGGTCTTGTGTATGCTAGGCAAGTGTTCTACCACTGAGCTATACCACTACCCCTGAAAAAAATTTTTTTAAAGTCCCTAGATACCACTATCCTCACCAAAATAGCAGAAATCCGGAAGACTGAAAAGCTGGGCACAATGGTATGTGCCCATAGTCCTACCTACTCAGGCAGTAAGAGGATGACTGGAGCCGAGGAATTCTAGACTAGCCTGGGTAATATAGCAAGATCCTATCTCAAAAAAAAAAATCAAAACCAATTGTCAGTAAAAATGTAGAGGGAATCTTGTGCACTACTGATGTTTTGTTTGTTTGTTTGCTTATAGTAATCAGGATTGAATCCAGAGCCTTGGCACTGTGCTAAAGCCCCAGCCCTTTCTTATTGTGAGACAAGGTCTTGCCACATTGCTAAATTGCCCTGGCTGGGCTTGAACATGTGATCCTTCTGCCTCAGCTATCCAGAGTGCTGGCATTATAGGCATGCACCACCAGCCTGGCTCTGGTGGAATTTAAATTAGTACTGTATAACCATTTTGGAAAACTGTTTGGCATTAGGTAATAAATCTAAATACTATGACCCTACAATCCCTTTTCTAGGTTTATGCCCAAAGAAATAAGTGGGAATGTACACCAAAAGACATAAGCAAAAATGTTCACAGCTGTTTTATTCACACCCAAAAACTGGAAATGACCCAAAGATATAATTGGGAAAGAGATAAATAAATTGTAGCATATCCACATAATTACTACTCTACAACAGATCAGAAAGAACTTCTGATCCATATGATCACATAAATTGTACAGATATTTGGTTAAATAAAAAATGACATGCACAAAGAGCTCCTACCATATCATCTATCGGAGCTTAAAAGTGGATAAAATTAGTAGATGTAGTCTTTTTTTTTTAAATCATAATGTGGTTACCTTCATATTGGAGGTAGACAAATGATGAGAAGGGGGGGCAGGAGGAAATCTTCTGGCACACCAGACATGTTCTACAGCTTGACCTGTCACAGGGTGTATATGCAAGTAAAATTAACTGAGCAATACAGTTTAGATCAATACATTTTACACACTTTATCATATGATTCACTTCCAAGTAAAATACCTCTAAAACACCTAGTATATCTCTACAATGTGTATGCTGATTCTAAAAAAATATATATATAATCTTAACCTTGCTCTTTTCCTTTTTTGACTTAGAAGATTAGACCTTATTCCTCCTCTCAGACCTATTGGTGGAGTTACTCCTGTTTCTCAGTCAGATAATGAATCTAAGTCTCACACAGAGCAAACTTAACACATTTTTAAATGTCCCTGCTTTACTGAAGCTACTTCCCATCCATGAGGTCCTAATAGTGATACCAGTCTTTAAGGTTAGTCTAATCTTTGAGTCTGAGCTTCCAATTTGCTTTCTACTGGTTAAATGACTAATTTGATTTTTTTTTAATCTTTAAGAACAGAATCCCTTTGTTTTACACCCTCATTACCATGAGCTAAAACAAATCCCTCCCTGGCTATAAAGGCAGAATGTCAAAAATCACAAGGTAAGGTATCATCACCTTCAGGCTTTGAGAACGCGTACTTTCCCTAGAGAACAGAAACCTTCCTTCCCTTTAACAGCCATCTTGATGCCCGACCCTTATAGAGCCCCCTTACACAGCCAACACATAACTGTAGCTTCCCCATGAAAGTGCCAGTAGCTGTGTTATGGCCTGCCATTCTCAGCAAAGAAAATGAAAATCCACAAAAAGATGAACTCTATACTCCCTCAGGCTTCTTCTACCATTGAGAATAATGTGCACATTAAGAACCTTAATATGCAAAACCTTACATTGTAATGATAATCACAGGCAAACCTTTTGATGTCATCATGAATAACTTTACAAACTTGATTGTTTCTGATCTACATATAGCCCATCCTTATTTCATTTAAGTGGGGAAATTAGTGGGCTAGAAAAGCAGCCAGGTAAGAGAAAAATGACAGGCAGGTTAAAAACAGATTGGGTTAAAAGAAGCCTCCCAAAGCCACCTGTATTCCGATCAATGCGATGTAAGTCAACAACGAGACACAAGTTTTATTAAAGGCAGATACAGTTACATTGCTGCACAGTGTGACTCTTTAACAGTACCTCAAATAAAATTGTTCAGAGCAATTAGCAGTTTTCTACAGTTTCAGGAAAAATGTTTTTAAAAGCAAGTACCAAATAACAACTGGTTAAATGCAAAGCTGTATAGTCACAAAGAGAAAACGCTTCTCCTTTAGAATAGTAGAGTCAGATACCATAATAACATGCAGTATTTTTATTTAAATAAATTGTCTGAAATAGATTAGACTTGTTTTTTCCTCCATGACTATCCCAAAATACATTTCACTTCATAAGTCCATACAAATGTCAAAATATTGAACATAAGAGCAAATGGGTTAGTATTACTGGAATGCATTAATTATAAAGCAGGATAGGTGGATTAATTGTCCTACATACCTGTGGTTTTTCAGATTCCTGTGCTTGCTTACTCATGTACATTCAACTTATTTTTTAGAAACCACTGCTAGAAGCTCCCGATTTGGCTTCTACACTGCCACCTGTAGACATAAAAGGGAAATAAACCATGAATTATTCATCAACAATGCATCTTTTCTAGGCATCTAACAGGAACTGAGGAAAAAGTGGCAAAATACTTGCTCCAAAACACCAAAACCTTGTATTCTTTCTCCTCTTGTGCAAAATTCCTAAGGCATTCCTCTCTCCCAATGATTCGAGAAATTCTTTAATTAGAATTTGAAATATACCTACGTCCCAGGTCATCAACTGTATTACTCTCTGATCAGTTTCTTGAAGAGATGGAGTCACAGAACCAATTTAACAGCCATTTCAAGACCTGTCATTTAAAATTAGAAGACAAATCTGCCCACTTTGTTAATTAGGGCATTAAGAATTCAGTAAAATACCGCAATTATAAGAGAAAGGAGACATCCAAACTAAGGTTACTTTATCACAAGGTCTAAGACATCTATTTAAAACGGTAATTCTAACCTGAAATAGAGCTTTGTCCAATCTAAACAGTTTGATGGGGGTATTTTCATCCTATGCCTGCCTGATTTGTATGCGGTAAGTGCTGAAAGATCTATTTCATCCCATGCATTTTAGATCTTTTCCCCTTAAAAAAAAATAAAAGTTAGAAAGAAAAGAAAAAAGAGGAGAAAAAAAAACTAAATCAGGAAAGGAACAGAAGAGTAAAAATACACGACCAACTATCAGCGAGTCCAACAGCCAGGAGATGAAAGGAGTGAATGCGTCGGAGAGAAAAACCGACAAACACCGAAATTCTGGAGTTCAATGGAGAAGAGCAGACCGCGCTGCGCAGCTTTTTACCTCTTGGAATCCCACAATGTACCCAGCACAAGTGCTCCAGCCCCAACACCTTTTAACTGAAGACTCAAGCACCACCCCTCGCCCCACCACCTAGTTGAGGCAGCGCCAGAAGCCTAGCGAGCGCACCAGCCCGACCCCCACTACCCCGCAAACCCCGAAGCTTTTTTAAAAAGCCCGACTACAGATCCGCCTTACCCGTAATTTACTTTTAACGCCCCGAAAGCCAGTTTTCGTTTATGGAATTGCAGCAAATCCAAGAAAATCAAGTCTCCTTTAGAAACTCTCCTGCTGACGGACGTTTACACACAACTCTCCCTTGCCTAACAAAACCCGAACGCGCCCTGGGCCATCCCAAGAGACTCTCTCGGGACCCGGGAGTGACCACGACTACTTCCACACGCGTCCATTAAACGTTCGTCCACACGCGCAGGAGCGGCTGTAGGGTCTGTGTTCGGCCGGCCCTTGGAGAGAAGAAGTTCAGCCCACCCACGAACCTCCACTCCGGCGCAGAAAGCATGAGGGAGCCCCCGGGCGCACGCCCCGGCGCCAGCACACAATAACTCGAGCAACTCCAGCCTTCCCACACACGCCCGGCCGGTCCTGCCACCAGCCTCTCCCCCCACGACCCCCACAGCCCCGCAGACCCGGAGCAAGGGGAGTCCTCACGGTCGCTGGGTGTGGGCCGGGAAGAGGGGGCGACCTGCGCTTTGCGAGCAGAGAAGCCGCAGGAGTGCTCACCTCCTTAGCAGGGGACTGGGTGGGGGTGGGGACACTGAGACTCCAGGGAGTGAATCCTACAGGAGGAGCTTTCCCCACCTCTTCCCCACCTAGTAAGGCACCCGTGCACACCCCCGGGCCAGCCACCTTTCTCCTGCCCCCGGACATGCCCGGCCCTTACCCAGAGGCCTGGAAGGGGGGACATCCAGTCCGCAGCAACCGGGCTCAGGGGTGCCCACCTGCTCGTGGGGTCGCCTGTGCGCCCGCGGGTCCACCGTCTTGCGCTGTTGAAGGTGGCGAAGGCCAGAGTGCGGGACTCCAAGGTCCTCCTCACTCCGATGGAGCTGAGGTCCTCAAGTCCGTTGATCCAGGGAGAAGAGTCGCCCACCTAGCCTGCAGGTTCTGCCACCGATCCGCGATCCTCCAGAACTCAAGCTGTCCACCCCACCCCTTTCCCGCCTCCCCGCGCCGCGCTGCGCTCCGCCCACCCATCCCTGCAGGGGCCCAGCTGGGGGCTTGGGGGGCCAGCGCCTAGTGCCGCAGGCACTGGGCTTGGGGGGAGGGCAGGGAGCGGCATCCGGATCCGCCCGGACCCCCTGGACCCTAACCCACTCCCCACTCCAGGGGAGAACATCCGCACTTACCCTGAAGCCAAGAGTGTGGGCACCGAGCGCTCTGCCCCAATTCTTCCTGCTCTCTTCAGTCCCCGCGAGGCACCTTCCCTGGCACCCAGGGTGCCTCGTGTCTTGGGGGAGGGGGTCTGAAGCGGGGTGGAGAGAGCCAAAGAGTGGAGGCGAGGAAATTACCATGTCAACTGCCAGGGGATGCAAGTTACTGCCTGTGCCTTTTTTCTGTTACGTTAACTACCTGGATGTGCTGCTGTCCTTGTTACAACCGCGATAATATTCACAGGCATGATGAATATAAGATTTTCAAGCTAATTGGTGTAGTGTTGTTGGGATTTTTGTAATTTAATGATGAAAAAAGACAGATTTACTTTTTTAAAAGTTGCTTTGCAGATACGTATTTCATATGTATATAAACCCACATCTCTGATTTTTAAAAATAGCAAAATATAAATAACAGATCAGCCGTGCTTTACAGAAGCAGATCTAGTGTATATATGTTATTTAAACTCACTATAATTATATTAATTGGTTAGTTTTAAAATATATTTTAGGTATTTCCCAAAATAGGCTCCGAATTTAGGGATTAGGAACCCCTAAGTTTTAATTTGGTTCTTTGACACAGTTTTAAAATGTCAATTTCATGGAAATTACTAAATGTAGTTATTTAGAAAAATGGATCCTTTTTTTCCAGGTTGGCAGCATTTTTAGATCTGGCAAAGGACAAAATTTTTTTTTGAGCCAAGAAATAATAAAATTCTCATTCATTTTCTGGTAATGGACTATCTGGTCTAGTAGCTTTTTGTTTAGTGCTTTTCTCTTTAAGGCAAACTTCCTTTCTGATTCTTAAAATTTTCTTCAAAATTGTCTCCCTAAATATAAGTAAAGTTACAGGTGCCATGATTTTGAGCCTTTGTTTTCTTAAAGGGGATAGGAAAATTAATTATAATTCATCATCAAAATCCACCCCAGGCCCATAATACTAAATTTCACATTGATTAATCCTGTTTTTCAACTTCTTTTAGTAATTCCACCTAACATTTGAGAACCAAGAGTTTGTTTTAAAGTTTTCTCCTTGTAAGAATAAAATGTACACTTTTTAATTAACATCTTGAACTGAAATTAAATTCATTAAATTGACTAATGAAAAGTATATTAGTACTGTACGTGCTCCTGGGTAAATGAGGACAATGTGGATGATAAACAGTTCTGAAGAAGAGATTCTGAGGCAAAGAAAACAGTCTTTAGAAAAACCGAGGCTCTCCTTTTCAAGGAAAGGATGACAAATGCCAGTAATTATGCAAAGAATGACTGCTGCCTCTTTTCTCTTTGCTTCGGTTTTGCGGCTAGGCCTGCATTTATCTCTTTTGATCATCATAATAAAAGTAAAGTAATTCAGCATTTTGGTGACATTGCTTAGTAAATTAGCAATTTGGAAATGCTTTTATTAGCTAATTAATCCAAGTAAATGCCTCCAATAAATTCAGTTTTACTCTTATTTTTTTTATGCCTCCAGAGAAACACTTGCAAGAAATAAAAACAGCTAAGGCAAGCTCAACAACAATTGCAGGCCAGATTCTTTGGGTTTATATGTGTTGCAATAGAGTTAATATTAAGTGACCTTTGGGTCTTAAATTATATATCAGATATTGTTTATGAATTACTCATTGACTGCTGCTTTAATGAGCTCCTATGTGTTTGCTTTGTCCTGTTATTCCCCATTTCTTTCTGTCTGCCCTATTGAATCTATCTTTGCCTAAACTATTTTCATTGAATTTCTAAGAATTAGACCCTAATCCACAGCTCACTTGACAATCATCTTGGTCCTGCAAGTTGAATGTCCCTTGAGGTTTTTTGGTAAGAATCCGGCATGATTAAGCTTCCAAAATTGGAAAGAGTACTTCATCAGGCATGGTTCTAACTAAGAGATAACAATCAGATTTCTCAAAACCAGAAGGGTGTGGCCCATCTGAATAAAAAGAAGAAACAAAAACAACAAATCCATTTTGCTGAGATCAAAACTAACACAGCAAAACTCAATTGAAATTCTTTCTAAGCCTAAATTATGCTACAAGATGCATAAAAAGTACAATTCAAATAATTCTATCTGTAGTTTCTTTCACCACTACAAATCCCTTGCTCCACTGACCAAACACCATTACATTTCACATTTCCCTTTTAGTTCCTGTGCTATTGAGAATTTTCCACTGATCTTTAAATAAAAAAGAGCACTGGACACTCCCACTGTCCCCAAGGAATTCTGTGTCACCCTCCATTTGGTTTCAGACATTCTCTTGACTTGTCTGTGACATTGATGTGGACAGAACTGAACATCCTATATAAATCCTTAGAAGGGTAGTGCTAATGACAAAATAGGAGAATTAAAATAAAACATGAATTTTTGTTTTTAACAGTTTAATCCTATCAACATCCCCTTTCTGATTCTCAACCCAGCAAAAAGTTTCATTACATGCTAGCTTTTTCCTCTTGAGAAATTCTCTCCTGATAGTTATTTTAATAGTTTTTTTGTCCACTTAACACTTTGGGCTGTGAGTCTGAGCATAATACAGTCTTCTTTCTTTCCTATAATGACTGAGAATGGGCTTAGAGGGAAATAATAGGACAGTTATTTTGCCATTTTCCTCCTCTAGCTGTAAGAAAACCATGAACTACGTTTCTTCACTTTGGTTTATTAGGATTAGTGAGCAACATCATTGATTAAAATTTGCAGAATATCATTTAGTTTAATTGGTTTCTTCTTGTGTTAGAAAAATGTCAGTAGTTATCTCATAAGACAATGAGAATAGAGAACACCCATCTAATGTTCAGATTGAATTGTTGATGCTTAAAAATATGTGTGTGTGTAGGTGGGTGTGTATATGTATAATTCAAAGCTAAATATAAACTGAAACTTTTGATAAGCTCTTTCATGGTTTTTGGATATGTGATAAACTGAAGAATACCCCACTCATAGGAATACCTTACTCATAGGAAAGTACCTTATTCGGATCCCAGCACTGATTGTTTAACCATATCATTCTACAATTAAAAAGAAAAAGGAGAAGGAGAAGAAAAGAAGCAAGTAGGAACAAGTAAAGTGACAATATGATATGATGATTAAATATATGACTGGTTAGCACAACTGATAAGCATGTCAGCTTAATAAAATTGTGATTTCCTCCCACTGTGGGTGATTTTGATTGTGCTCTTTCATGGCTGACAATCAAAGTCCTATTCCTAGACATAGATAAATGTATAGTTAGTCATTAGGTGTCATAGCTGGAATTGTGTCTCTTAAAATAGTTGAAATCCTACTCTGTGCTACATATAAATATGACCTTATTTCAAAAGAGGGTCTTTGCAAAATGGAAACAAAGTCTTTGTAAATAGGGAAGGATGGAGGGGTTGAAGGGATGGCAGGGGAAAGAGGAAAAAATAGAACCAAGAGAGATTATGTAAAGGGGCAAATTTCCAGTGATGAATGTCATTATATTGTATACCTAAAATGTACCAATAAAATAAAATTTTAAAAGAAGAGAGTCTTTGCAGATGTAATTAAGATGTAAATTAAGATGAAGTTACAGTGGAGTAGAACTGTCTCTTAATCCAATATAAATGGTATCTTTACAAGGAGAGAAGACAGAGACATAGAGGGAAGTTGGCCATGTGAAGGCAGAGGGAGATTGGAGTTATGTGCCAGAAGCCAAGGAATACCTGGGGCTACTAGAAGTCAGAGAGACAAGAAAGGATTCTCTTCTAGAAGTTTCAGAAGGTGCCTATCTCTGCCACCACCTTGATTTGTGGTACTTTGCAGTCCTAGGAAACCAATACACCAGAGAATCGTCACAAACTCCTTGTGATGCCAGCCTATTGTCTTCTGTACCCAGCACAGAGTAAGTCTTCAAGTATAGGGTATATAAGAATGATAGGCAGAAAAAATAAGAACCAAGGTGCAAATTTCCAATGATGAATGTCATTATATTGTATACCTAAAATGTACCAATGGAATTAATTTTTAAAAAAGAATGATAGGCAGAGTCATTTTTGTGCATAAAGAACAAAAGCAAGATAGAATTACCCAGGAATCAGAAGGAATCTTGAGAATTTACCTAATCTAATAGCTCCTCCAAAATGGAACTCTGTTAACAGTTCAGAAACACAGAGTCACAAAATCTCAGTGAATTCAAAGGATCTTGGAGATTTTTCTCTTTTGAAATTATGATGTACCTAGATGGTATGATTTTTTAAAATGCATGATGGGGTCCTGTGTACATACTGTAATTCCTAACACTCAAATGTACCCCACTGATTCAATTCCACCTCTAAGTGTTGGGTTGTAATAGCTTCCTCCCTTTACATATTGAAGCTTTTGGTCTTCCAGTAGTCCAAAATTAAATGTAAATAATATAAAACATTATGTAAGTATAAACGAGTCTGGAAAATTTCCCAACCTGAACTCAGGTCAGTTCTCAATTTAAATGTTTCCCAGTTCATTGTTATATCCCCTCATTGCTAGTGGAATCCTAAGTATCTACAAAGTTAGCTGAAAAGCTGAGATTAGTAAGAGCTAGACAAAGGATTGATAAAGGTAGTAACTTAGTCTGTTTACACTGCTATAACAAAATACCAGAGACTGAGTAAATTATAAACACAGAAACTTAATTTTCATAGTTTAGGAAGCTAGATTTTTGGGTTTTGTTTTTGTTGTTGTTGTTTTGTTTGTTTTTTGAGATAGTGCCTCACTATGCAGTTCAGGCTGGCCCCAAATTTGTGGCAGTCCTCCTGCCTCAGGCTCTTGAGTGCTGGGATTACAGGTGTGCACCACCACACCCAGCTCAGTTTAAAAAGCTAGGAAGTCCAAGATCAAGGCATTGGAAAATTCAATATCTGGTAAGGGTCTGTTCCTCATACAGGGCCTTTTTCCTGTGGCTTCACAAGGCAGAAGGACTTGACTAGTTCCCTCCAGCCCTTTATAAGGCACTAATTCCACCCATGAAGGCAGAGATCTCCTGGTTCACTCACCTCCTAAGCCTCATCTCTTCATACTACTGCATAAGGGATTGAGTTTCAACATGAATTTTGGAGGGGTCACAAACATTCAAGCCATAGCAGGTGGGTAGAGGAGAGACAAAGTGGAAGAAAAGGAGAGCCCAAGACAAACAGTCTTGGAACTTTATGTGGGAGAAGTCTACATAACAGAGAAGTCCTACCTGATTCCGATGATAACATGGGACTGTAACACAGGACCAAAAGGTCCCAGGAACCTTATTCTCTTTATTTCTCTTAATCCACTTAGCATTTGTGGCTCTAAGGAGTAGTGCAGGGGCCAGGGATAGGGCCTTTTGCCCTCTTTGATAACTACCAACTCCCACCCCCTCTCCAGCCATCCTCCTAAAATATTTAAGAAGAATAGACTAGTGTTTGATATACAAATGCAACTGTCAGAAAGCCCCAACCAGCATGCCCCTAATGCCCTGCCTTAATAGAAATGTAGAATCTGCCATTGCTAGTGAAGAAAGCATTTTGAAATATGTGCCTGGGACAGACCCCAATATAAACTCACAAGCAACATCAGAAATCCATCCCTTTTGTGTATTATCCATAAAAGAAAACCAAATGCTTTTGAGAAATGTCTGCACCACTTGAAGATGAATAGAGTAGCTCCGTAGTCAAAAAATGCCAGGAGAAATAGAAAGTGTCAATTCTCTGAAAAAAGCAAAGCTGGAAATAATTTTCTGTATGTCTATTGTTGGATCTTGCTACCTAGACTCTAAAAACTTTTGAAAACGTTTAAAACAGTCAGGAGTTACTTTGAGATTCACTGAAACTATTCTCTCATGAAAATGTGCCAAAGTAGTCCAGCTATAGCCTGCAAATTGAATTAAAGTGTTGCAGTAGAATGAAAACAAATTTTATATTAGATTGTTTTTAAAAATCAAGCCCATAAAGAAACATTAACAGTTCACAATTTAATGATCTGCTCATGGTATTTTTGTTGTGATATCTTCAGTAAAAGGTTCTTCTTTGTAATGCATATGTGAACTCTACCAACCATTAAGCCTACTGATGGTATAAATAGGGCAGCTGATTCCATTTCTGGAGATGCTGCCCACCAATTAAGACCCAAAGGACCAAACCTTACTTGGCCCCCTAGGGTGGAAGTAGCCAATCCCAGCCAAGAGAGAAGTCAAGACTTCTCCTAAGTGATTATTTTGATATTCCTTGAACTACAGCCCCTAAACCCACCGATCTCCAAACTCCAACAGCTCTGTTTATTGCTTATATTTTTGCAGCACCTATTCTCACTAAACACTTTATATTTTATTATATTTATTGTTCACCCCTCCCCACTAGAATATACATTCCCTGAGAGCGGGAGGTTTTGTGTATTTTGTTTACTGCTGTGGCCCTGGTACTTAAAATGGTATCTGGTACATTGTAGGGGCTTGGTAATTATTTGTTGAAGGAATGATTGATTCAAACATTATAACATCATAGATAATACTGAATAGAACTATACAATGTTCAAACTGTTCACCTACTTAATGATAGGAAAGCCAATTCATTTTTGACTAATTTTATCATATTGAAGTAAACAATGGATAATAACAAAGGATAGAACACAACATAAAAACATTCATGATGAGCACTTTGTACTCTCTTTCTGTTCATCATCTTAATTTGTATTTGTGATAAACATGAATCCACCTAGGCAGTTCTTAATAATAAGATTTGTCCACATAAGACTTTCTTTTGTGTACTTTGGGCTTTTTTCCTGGTTTCTGTGTGGTAACTTATGTTCAGTGATAGAGATGGGAAAGGGAGTCTTTGACTCAAAGAAAGCAATATGCAGTTGATGTCCTGGAGAAGGCAGAGAGGGGGATAACAAATACTCAACCATTGCTCTGGGTGCCCAGATCAAAGGAAAACCTAACAGTGCTTCCCCCTTCCTCACCTATGCAGAAGGTACAAAGTGAACTACCCCTTCAGCCTGTTTACATAAAGAGCACTGGACCAGGAAAAGGGCAGGATCCATCTCTGTTTCTCTGGCCGTGGGTCCCAGGCTGGATGTTGCAGATGTGGCAGTTGACACTTCCCTTAGCAAGGCACCCACTGTGGAGGCACTCCTGGCAAGTCTCCATTGAATCAGAGCTAGTGAGTGGGGCACAAGATCATCTGGGAAGGCAGGGCCCAGCAGCCCTGGGGTGGAGCAACATCTACTCTTTTTAGAGGCTCCAAGTTCTCTCATCTGCACACAGGGTTCACAGTTTCCTGGCAGGCTAACCCAAGGCTTCCTCATTAGTGCACTTGATTCAATGCTCCTGACACTAAAATCACCTGGGAAGCTTAAAAAATATTAATGCCCAGACCCAGGGTTTGCTACGTAATTTGCAGGACCCTGTGAAAAATGAAGATGCACTTGTTCAAAAGTTACTAAGAATTTCAAGACACCAGAGCCTTAAACCAAACTCAGGACTCCTTCACTAAGTGCGCCCCATACACAACTGCACAGGCTGCCTGCCCATGAAGCTGCTCCTGCCTGTCCCTAGAAATTCAGATTTTATTGGCCTTGAGTGAGGTCCAGGCATTGCAGTTATTTTAAAGCTCATTAAATACTTTTCATATGCAGTTAAGATTAAAAACCCTGATTCTAGCTCAGGGAAAAATAAAATACAAAAGATTCTTACAATTACAATTGACACCTACATATAAACTTATTTCTAATGCAATAACTCAAAACCCTCACTGTGAAACATTTTCAACTTACCCAGGGTGAAATCATCATGACAACATTCTTTAGAAAATGTTTCAACCCATACATAAGTTATAAGCTGTAGTCATGAATCACCTTTTGATTCCCATTTTAAAAAACAAGTGTCATGAAAATGGCATATTTTCTTATATAGAAAATTGATATAATTTGAAGTATTACTCATCAGCATTCACATAAAACTTGAAATAAAGCTAAACAAGAATATTGCTAAATGGAAATTTATTATCACGTCAATGAAAATCACAATGGCACTTCAAAATAATTCAAACTACTGTCAAACAGCTTTCCCCTCCTTTTTTAGCTGGAGAATAAGAAGTAAGTATGCACTACTCGGAAAATTTCATCTTAATAAAAGGTCCCAGAAAAAGGTCCATGAAGTGTGGCTGACCCTGAGCCAGTCCCACTAGCAGAGTCTCTCTAGAGAATTGAATCTTCGTATCTTCTCGTATCCCTTGGATCGAAGATCTTCTTTAGAAGCACATCTTGAAAAGTATACTCCATGAGGCCCTGGATTATGAAGACCAGGACTGTGCCTGGGAGACACTAAAGCTGAAGCCCTCTGCCATCCTCTTCTATAGTCCCCACATCCTTTGTGGCCACTTGAGTTCTTCCCAGAGAGGACTTGTGCTCTCATTGCAGCTTCAGAACCCCTCAGGTGCTAGATCAGGGAAGGTTTGTGAACTTTACACACTCACAAATGGTTTGGCTTACTTAGATCTTCCATGAGACAACCTTGGCACTTCAGATACAGGAAGAGTGGCGATCAGCCTTCCTGGGTCATCTAGGACCATCACGGTTTTAGCACTGAAAACCTGGGATATCATTGGCTTCCTTAGACACAGAGTGTCACAGTCACTTCAGTTTTGTTTGTTTGTTTTTCCACGAGATTTTGTTTAACTGTGCAGCTGGTGCTCTGGCCAGATCTCCCCAACTCTCCTTTATGGGTTCTATGGTCCCATCCCCCAGCTCTGCATGCTTTGCTCCTAACATTTCACACCTGTAGCTTTCTAAAGTGAACTGCCACTGGGGTACTGGATCCACTTCATTGGACCTGCTGAGACCCTGCTGTGTTTATGTCCCTTTCCCTCTATCTCCTATCCTGGGAAGTTCATAAGCGGAAACAAGCTGGTGCAGAAGTATGCAAGTTCCTGCTCCCTTGTCAAAAGGGAAAGAACTTTGAGGTGCAATTTATATTTCAAAGCTAAGGGTGGGATCAGCTCAGATGGAAACGCAGACATCACCTGAACTCACATCCTTGGTGTTTTCCCTTTCCCTGTCCTGCTTCCCCCACTCCTTTCCTGGTTTCACTTGAGAGCACTTCCTTTGTACATAGCTTATACAATCCCTAAATCGTCAATCCAGTCTGTGTTCTGGGGAACCCGATCCATGACAGGCTCGATTCAGGAAGAGCTTATGTGATAAAGATACAACAAACACTAATGTAAGGATAGATCATTGCTTAGATGTCTGCCAGGGAGGAAAAGAGATGTCTGACTTTGCATAGTCAAGGGATGACAACAGATCAACCCAGCAGTGGTTCCTTTATTCAATAGAGAGTATTTCTGAAAACCCCAAGTAAACCTGGGTGATCCTTCTATGCTTCCATTGCATTCACACTCACTCTGGCAACTCCTTCACAGTGTTATAGTATCCTGTGTCCTCAGTCTTGTCATTGTGGCAAATTATAAGCCACTAAAAGGCAGGAACAAAGCATTTTCTTCCTGAATCACAAGTCTTATAGAATAGGGTGACTTCTAGCACAGAATAACAGAATACTTGCTTACCTAAAGATTGCAACACTATCCAGGAATGTTTAGAACTTTTGACAACTCTAAGAAGTACCCATTTCATTGACTATCAGTAAGGAGTTCCAGCCACAGGAAACAGAAGACACACCCAAAGGGAACTCTGATCAAAATTTAATAAGGGAATATTTACAAAGGCAAAGGCAAGGATATGAGAACCAACAATGGATGGTGAAGCACCTTGGGACTAGTAAGTATGGGAAGCTGCTATTATCCTTAGGCCTAAAGGGGCAACTGGGAGGGAAAAATTATAGGAACCCAGTGACACTAGTAGCTATTGCAAAGAGCCACTAGACAGGAGACAAGAATTCTAGCAGAATACAATCACTGCCAGTCTGCAATAGGCAGGGTAGACCTCAGGACAAATAAATACTTCAATCTCTCCTGTTCTCAGATCTCTTTCTGGTAACTTCCCATTGACCAAGCTCAGCTGGAAGCCAAATAGCAAGGGAACCTGGGTGATGCAATCTAAATCAGGTTGCAGAAGTCTGGAGAATAATCTGGAATGGTAAATGAAGAGTATTCTGAACACCGATCAATGCTCCAAACCCCACACTATGCGTGGCACTCAAAAACGCATAAAAGCAAACTATAGGTGATAGCTCCTGTTCTAAGTTTTGCTCCAGCAAACTCTATATTTACTATTTCTATTCCTTCCTATCTCTCTGTTTCTTAGACTCCTGAGTGTGGAACTTATTTCTGCTTCTAGCTCTGACATTCATGGCATCCTTTGTATTTTTCTTGGTTTCTTGGTCATTAGCTTTCTGATAAGTTCTTAACTTTCTAGTAATGACTTATTTTTGCATCTCCTGAAGTTTCCAGGGAGCAACTTCCTACTCCTGCTTCAGCCTTGTAGAAACCCCAGAACATGGCCAGTTAGTTGCCTAACAAGTTGGAAATCTTATGTTCAAAGTTTACAGCCACTGATGACCAACATAAGATGGTGACTTTGACATAGGCCATGTGCACACATTATACAGACTCTTGGCTTTGAGAGGTCTTTTATCAGAAAGAATTCAGCCTAAAAGAATTAAATCATTTGTGTGCTTTTTTTTTTTTTTTTTTTTTTTGGTACCGGGGATCGAACTCGGGTCCTTGCGCTTGCACAGCAGGTGGCGAAACCACTGAGCTAAATCCCCGGCCCAGACCTCCTTATGAGAGGTAGAGTCTGTTTCCCCTATCTCTGAGTCTATGTTCCCTCTGGACTGCTGTAACCCATACAATGGGAAAATGCTCATATCGGATGTTTGAAGCCAGGTTACAGAAAGTTACCCAGTTTCTAGTGAAAAACATGACAGTTCTGTTCTTTTTCACTCCATAGAGTTATAATTTGATAAACTTTAAAGAAAGTACCAGCAAGAACAAACACTTTTCATCAAAGATAAAGAAATTAAGATGCACTGAGTTTAAGATTTCAATTCAAACAAATTATGGGCAATTTTCATCAGCTTTTTTTTAAAAAGCCATTGTACTAGTCTTTGGACTCATTTTCTCAACAGGCTAAGGCATATTCCTTCCTTTCACCCTGCATTTGCCCATTTTTGTTTTGAGAATTATTTTGAGTGCCATTTCCTTCATTGCCTATGCCAAAGGAGGGGTCAATTTCCAGTCTCCAGTCTGGAATTTAAGATTCAGGGCTAGCTTTACCAATGATGATTTTTAAAAATTATTTCCATATGTTCTCATAGTCTAGCCTTTACTATGATCTCTCCTTAGAGTTCCACCTTCTGCCTTAACATTCTCCAAATATTTATAAAATTGAGGGTTCACCTTCTAACAACACTCATTTACAAAAGAATTTTCTTCTCCATCCACACTCTTTACTCCTTTCCAGCTTACAGAAGCAATCATTTTTCCTGGGGTCATTTGGCCATATTGAGGAGTAACTCCAAAACTCTTTCTGATAAAATGTTTGCTCAACATTTCTTAATTGAAGAGATGAACTTTGCTTGGAGCTTCAGTAGGAATAACAGGTTCTTTGTGAAGACTTAATAGGTAGCTCTATATAGCACAGATCACCTGAAATCTCCTCTGTAGAGCCATATTTCAGGTGCAGAACCCTCTAAAATGTGATTCCCACAGGTAGCATACCACAGTGAGTATGAAATATTTATGATTTAGACAATTTTTTGAAAGTTTTAAATTTTGATAGAATTTCAAACTTAAACATTTCTCTTACACCTTTTACTCATATTCACTAATAGTTTACACTTTGCCCCATTTGCTTTATCATCCTCTCTCTGTCTGTACGTATGTATGGCAACGGAGTACTAATCTGCCATAAAGAAGATAAACTTGAGTCATTTGTAGGAAAATGAATGCACCTTGAGACCATATTTTAAGTGAAGTAAATCAGACACACAGACTTGGATATCACATAGTTTCTCTTAAATGAGAAACCAAATATATAAATAAAGTGAAAAATAAAAGACAACAGGAAAAAAGAGAAAACAATGTTATTGTAATCTTGCGTGGACAGTGTATCTAAATGTGTAACTTGATCTAGTATGATTGTTTTATGTGTTTTATGTTTTTTTTGCCTGTTAGTCTGGCTGTTAGCCTCTATTTATGATAATTAACTTAATAAAGACCTATAAAATAAATAAATGAATCTAATGCTGGTAAAAATTTTTTTAATGAGGTGGAGGGGAAGGGGAAAAGTTGAAATATGTTTGTACATGTACCAATTCCCCACAATGAATATAATCATTGTGTACTCCAAGCATGTGTGAATAAAAATAAAATTTTAAAAAGGAAAATTTTTATATATATATATATGTTTGTGTGTGTATTTGTTGTTGCTGCTGTTTTTCTGAACCATTTTATAGTAAGTTTATGACATTGTATCCCTTTACCCATAAATATTTCAGCATGTTTTCAAAATAAGGACGCTTTCTAACCTAACTGCAATATAATTGTCAATGATTTAGATGGACTTCTAATAAATGAATTTTCACAAAATTCCGAGGTTTTGTGTGTATGTTTTGTTTACTTGTTTTTGCAGCACTGAGGATTGAACCCAGGGTCTCATATATGCTAGGCAAGTGCTCTCCCACTGAACTGCATCCTCAGCAAACTGCTTTTTATATTTTATTTTAATATTTTTCCATACTAGGAATTGAACTCAAGAAGTGTTCATTCACTGAACTACACCCCTAGTACTAAATTTTATTTTGAAATAGGGTCTTTCTGAGTTGCTCAAACTGGCCTTAAACTTGCAATCCTTGTGCTTCAGCTTCCTGGGTAGCTTCGTTTAGAGCCACGAGGTTGCAAAAGTACACTTGGGAGCATGGAGTAGATAGGAATCACTGGGTTGGAGCAGCTAGTATATGAATGATGCTGTTTAAAGCAGGATATACTAAATTGGGAGGTACCGTAAGAATCCACATTTAGATTTATTCCTAGGTATATAATAGTATACCTAGTATACTTAATATACCTAGTATACTCAGTATATATTATAGTATATTGTACTGAAAATGTTTTTTTATTTCACTTTCCAACTATCTATTCGTTTTTTGTTTTGTTTTGTTTTGTTTTGCTTTGTTGGTACTGGGGATTGAACTCGGGACCTTGTGCTTGCCAGGTAGGTGGTAGAACCACTGAGCTAAATCCCCACCTATCTATTGTTATTATAGAGAAGTACAATTGAGTTTTGTATACTGATATTGTATCATATAATGTTGCTAAATAAATTTATTCCATTAGATTTTTTGTTAAATTTTTTAGTGGTTTCTATGTAAACAGTCATGTCATCTATACAGTTTTATTTTTGCTTTCCTATTTTTTATTCTTTTAATTCTTTTTCTTGCCTTATTATTGGTTAGAATTTTTTTTCTTTTTTGTGGTCCTGGGGATTGAACCTAGGAGCATACTGCTACTGAACTACATACATCCCCAGCACTTATCATTTTTAAATTTTGAATCAGAATGTTGCTAAACTCTCCAGGCTGGCCTCTAATTTGAAATACTCCTGTTTCTGCTTCCTGAGTAATTGGGATGACAGACATGCACCACTGGCAAGAAATTTTTAATGTTGAATTAAAGTTGTAAGAGTGAGTATCATTCCCTTATTCTTAATCTTAAGGGAAAAATATTCAGTATTTCACCACCGAGTATGATCTTAAACATAGATTTTGCATAGATGGTCTATCAGGTTGCAGAGAATTCCTTCTATTCCTAGAAGGAATTCACCTCTTACCTTTGTGTCTGAAGTAAACCCAAAGTTGTGAGCTCTCTTCTTGCCCACCCACCTTGAATCTCATCCTGGTACCCTCAGCTCTTTCAAACTAAAGACACTTCCTAAGCAGAAGATAAACCTTACTTCTAAATATGCCTTTATACATATTTAGAACTATGTGCTGTGTTAAAACTCTAGAACAATACCATACAAAGCCAAAAGCACTTCCAGGTCCCACGAGCCACTTAATCTCCCTACCAAAAGTCCTACCCTCAATCTAGTGAAGGAAAAAAAATGAGAAAAGAAAAAAGTGAAGGTTCCTCAACCCTTCTGCCCATAGGTGCCTCTTTTACAGAGGTATGAGGGGTACTGTACGGGTATGCCAATGAGCAGTGAGGATACTGTATTGTAGTGCAGTACAGACAGCCTGGATAGACAGTAAGGAGACCTAGCTTTTGTTCTATACTCCATTTCTATCCAACCATTTGGCCTTGGGGAAGGCTCTCTGGTGACCTTCCTTCCTGGTTTCAGTGTCCTCATCTATACAATGCATGGATTCCACCAATGTATGAACTCCATGGGCTCTCATATTCTGGACACCAATGATTCTAAGTTAGAATAGCTAAGCACACGGAAAGACTGATGATTAAAAAATGGCAAATGTACATGGTAACAAAGACAAATACTCTATGCAACTGTTTACTCAATAACCAGAGTCACATTCACCATAAGGTTATCAACCTAGGTTGTGATGTTACATATTGATTACTACTCTAACCCAAGAAATGTTTCCATATTTGTCTGCTCATCTGAAACAGAGCTTCCTAGCCAGTAAGAAATTCATGGGGGTAAGGCTTACTAATTTCTCACACAGGAAATAATAAATTTTTTCCCAGTTTTTTTTTTCTGGTACTAGAAATTTAACCCAGGGCCTTCTCACTGAATTATATCTTCAGCCCTTTTTATTTTGAGAAAGGGTACCATTAAATTGCCCAAGCTGAGCTTGAACTTTTGATCATCTTGCCTCAGCCTCCCAGAGCGCTGGGATTACAAGTATATACCACCATGCCCAGTTTCCTCTTCAGCTTTGACAGGGAAGAAGTGGATAGCAATCTCAAGTTATGGCTCTGCCCAAGAAGAAGTAAGGAAGCAGGCTAGGGGAAGCTTGTAGCTGAAAGGTGCTCTCCTTTTAATGGGAAATAAAGGAAAGGCAACTCACTTACAATAATGGAAGTGCTTGATTCAGGAAATTCCCTGGAGATCTACAATGTCCAATGAATACAGAATAAAATCAGCTGGGCCCAAGAGTATTGCAGTTAACAGGCCCAAGTCAAGTTTCAAGTTCCATCCTTGTTCTACTAAAGCCCACAAGGTCCTAGCTTTCTGGGACAGATTTTATGTAAATCAATGAAAGTCATTAGTGAAAGCATAATTGTGGCAGTTTTAAAACAGGTTTACAAATTTGTTGACACTCCCATTGATAGGTATCTATGTCCCTTCCTTTTCATTCTCAGTAAGCCCATGACTAACTTAACCAGTAGAATCTAGCAGGAGTGATGCTGTTTGAATTCCAAGGCTAGACCAAAAAGGTGATACAGGTTCTACTTTGTCTTCCGGAACAGTCTCTTGGAGCCGTAAGCCACCACATGAGATGCCAGATTATTTTGAGATATCATACTCTGAGGATGCCCAGGTCACATGGAGGGGCCATGTATAGACATTCCACGGATTGGTCCCAGAAGATCTCAGACAGAATGCCAGACGTGTGAGCGAAGAAGCCTACTGACTAGGATTCCAGTCCTCAGCCTATCAACCCACTTCCCACCATTAGAGGATTCATAGCTGAGGCCTCAGACATTGTAGAATAGAGGTAAGCCACACCTCCTGTCCCCTGCCTGAATTACTGACCCACAGACTCCAAGAGCATAATAAAATTGGTTGTTGCTTTTTGATACTAAATTTGGCTAATTCTTTATGCAGCAATAGATAACCAAAATAATAACCAACATATATGATTTTATCACTACACCTTTTTTGTTGTTGTTGTTTTGTTTTGGTTTTGGTTTTTTTGGTACCAGGGATCGAACTTGGGTCCTTGCGTTTGCGGGTCAGGCGGTGGAACCACTGAGCTAAATCCCCAGCCCAATCACTGTACTTTTGTAAGACTTTCCATATTCAAAAATTTAACAACTAGCTCTTTGCTCAGAGAGTGTCTATTAATCCATCCTGTCCTATCCCCCCAAATGAAAACATCAAAGGATTCAAAGAGTATGTTGATAATCTAGTCAGCTGATAATTTACTCAGCATTCACTAAATATATTGCCCAGGTTAAATCTAAAAGCAGTGATATGAAATAAAAGATACATTCTGTTCTTTAAGAATTTGTATCTGAATTGGATGGATGTACCAAAAGAAAAGGACAAACTTGCTTACTGAAAGACTCAGTAGCCTAACTCTAGGTTATATATATGTGTGTATATATATATATATATATATATATGCACTGTATTTACAAGAACAGGTCATGGATCTTTACATTCAAATTCAGATTCAGACCTCCTTTCAGTTGTATGACTTCAAACAAGCTACTTGACCCTTTATGCCTCAATTTCCTCATCTGTAAAATGGAAGCATATCAATAGTACCTTCTCATAAAATATTTATGGGGATTAAATGAATAACACATACAAAGCACTGGAATGGTGCTTGGTACCATAGTAAGGTTTCAGGAAATATTAGATGTCAATATTAAAAGAGTATTTGAGAGGGTGATCAAGAGGTTAGACATATCCCACACAAGCAAATGCAGACTAAAGCAAAGTTTCACTGAAATCACTTAAATGATACAAGGACTAAATGCTCAGGTGTACCTCTGAGCAAAGGGCTTTGTGCTGTAATCAGAGTGAAAATACCACTTCATTCTTTTATTTCTCCCCAGTCACTGAGTACTTCGGGCTCCCCCTTCTCATCTGGCAGTGGGTGCCTGAGTTCTGGAATCATGGATGATGAGTTTTAACTCTGCCCATCTTGAGTAAATTGCCTACCTTTCTAGTTTCCAAGAAAACAATACCTACATTTAGGGAGTGTTATGAGGGTAAAAAGAGATAAAGAATCTAGTATAACAGGCACTTGATAATAATTCCTATCATGATGAGGCGGTGGAGGGAGGGTTAAGGGAGATGCCTCAACTACATTTTTATAAATGTTTATGTACAAACAATTTCAATTAGCCTGTCCCCCCTTCCTCCTCCTCTTCCTCCTCCCCTTTTTTCTCCTTCTTCTGATGGAACCCAGGACCTCCTGCTTGCTAAACATGGGCTCCAACATTGAGCTATGCCCTCAGTCTCACAGGTAGAATTTATTATGTCCTAAAACACAATATTGGTGTCCTTTAGTGTGCCAAGACTCATTAATATATGCTTATCTTCTTACAGCAAACAAAATCTAGATATTCGGGTGTTGAGACATAAAAGCTTCCTGTAGGTCAGAAAAAGCTTTCTGATTTTGCTCTTTTTCTTCTTAAACTTTAGCACATTTAAAAGTTGTGCAGAAGCAGCAATGTGTGAAACTCACAGACATAATGTTAAGTGAAAAAAAACCCAACACATAAGAGTACATACTGCGTGATTTCATTCATATGACATTCAGGAAAAGTTAAAACTCAATGGGAGTGAGGGTAGAATTGTGATTTCCTTTGTTGAGGTACTTCCCAGAAGAGGAAACAGAGGAAGGCTTTGGGGGGTACTGGAAATGTTCTAAACTTTGATATGGGTCATAATATAAGTGTGCGTATCAAAAATTATAACATGCTGTAGATTCACTAGCTTTACTGCATGTGTGCTGGATCTCATTAAAAATGTCCCAGGAAAGTGCTGCCATTACAACTTTCCTTTAATTTGCCAGCAGTGAGATTGAGGAAGGGCTCTTACATATGCCTGGTTGTAGACCAAAGCTTTCATTCTGGTAATTACTTTTAATTTAGTAGAAAATGCTTGATGTGGCAACAACAGTGTGATTCAGTTCCCTGCCTTCCCACAGCACTCCCCAAAATGAAGGCACAGCAGGGGGGATATATGTAATTCTTTTCTTCATATATAAGGGACTTATAAATAGTAATACCAACCTCAGCGCTGGCCATTTCCTGGGGAATTAATAGCCAGCTGGGGTTAACGGTCCTTGGTTTGACTTTAGGCCGTCAACTCTTTTTGCTGCTCATTAATTCTCTGAAAGAGCCCTGTGCCTTGATGGTTATTGCTTAAATACATTAAAATCAAGTTAAGGGGCTGACTTAATGTTTAACTGTGATAATGTAAAACACAAGGAAGTGCTGCCAGCAGATACATTCACTGTTGTGTTTTTGTTTAACTAATTTTCCTCTACATTTTGAGTAGAGCAATAGAATTATACACTTGAACATTTTTGCAGATGTTGTAGCTAATGTGCATGTGTGTGTTCAATGCTCATACCTCATCAAACACCTGCACTGAAACCTCACTAAAAAAACTCTACAGTGGGCTCATCATTTTACTGAAAATTTTCTATTTAGGTCCAAGAGAACATATTTAGAGCGAAGAGAAAATAGTTTGGGAAAGTATGGGTTAAGTAAATTATTTGTTCTTTATGAATTTAGTACAAAGACATTTACAAACCAAGAGTTTTTGGTGGGGAAAAGCTCAAGGGAGGCCTGGAATATAAGGAGTAGCCCTTCAAAGTAACATTTTGGTTTTGTCTATTTGGAGGGTAGAAAGAATCCTTCCTAGGGCTTTCTGCTTATTTTTGTCCAGTAGAGGAAAATCATCTTAAGGCAATTCAAAGCAGTTCTTAGAATAGGAAAGCACACACATCTCTGGTTTTAAAAAATCTTCTTCATTTAGTTCAATAAAATGGGCACTTGTTACAAACATCTGTTCCCTGAGGAGGGGACAGATAGTGGTCTGTGAAGTCTTTGTCATCCAGAACTTATGATTAAGTGCAAGAGAGACAGACAGACCCAGTCTACAGGGCAGAATGTTTTCATCTCTATAATTAAGTAATATCTCATACTTTGAGAAAACAGATGGAAAGTAGGTGCAGTGGCTCACACCTGTTTTCCCAGGTACTTAGGGGGTTGAGGAAGGAGGATCGCAGTTTCGAGGTCAGCCTGAGCAACTGAAGAGACCCTGTCTCAAAATTTAAAAAAATGAAAAAAGGCTGAGGATGTAGCTCAGTGCTATCGTTGTTCAATCTCTAATAGAGAAAATAAGCAAGCAAAAAACAATGAAAACAAAAACAGATGGACGGCTGGGGAGTTCTTGTCTAGCACAAGCAAGGCCCTGGGTTCAATCCCAAAAGATAGAAAGAAAGAAAGAAAGAAAGAAAGAAAGAAAGAAAGAAGGAAGGAAGGAAAGAAAGAAAGAAAAAAGAAAGAAAGGAAGGAAGGAAGGAAGAAGGAAAGAAAGAAAGAAAGGAAGATTTATTATGAAGAGAGAAGGATTCACAGATCACCCAAATTATGAGTACTAGAAACATTTGGACTAATTCTTAAGTTTATCTATAAATCAGGTTCCAAACAAAAGGAAAAAAAAGGTAATGACTAGATGTGCAAGGACCATAAGGAAAGGCTACTTTGCTGAAAAACATATTGAGAGCTATTTGAGTCTCTCAAACTAATTTATTTGATTTCCTGGAGTTAGGGGGATGGAACGTTGTTGAAAAGTCAAATCCATTGACCTTACTTGAGAAATTAGATCGGAGTATTTTAAGGTAGAGCCCAAGCATTTCATTTTAATCAAGTTCCCCAAGTGATTTTTTAGTGTGCTAAAGTTTGAAATTACAAAATTAAAGTCTTTAAAATAAAAAAATTGTTTTGCTCAGTACCAGTTGAGAAGGATTAAAAATCATAAACCAATCCCCCCACCACCACTACCAACAACAATGATAAAAAACACCTTGTCTTGAGAACTAAATTCTTATCATTCAAACTGCCCACACATACTTTCTAACTGGTCTTATGGTTTGGGAATTTTGTTTAGCTTCTTACAGTCCATGTCCATTTCTAATTCACTCTTAACTCCCTATGGCCCAGGTAATTCTTAGTACACTAGTGATACCCTTAATACATATTTTATGAATGGAGCATTGGATGAATTAGTACAGATAAGTCCATACTAGTATTTCAATGACCAGAAGCCTCCTTTTAAAGTGTTCCCATGATCAAAACATTTGTCCCAAAAGAGATAATAACTTGCAAATGGTCTGAATTCCATGAGATTGACAATTACTGGGGTTTATGTGGACGTGCCAAGTCACTGGTTTGGATGCCACACCCAGTAGAGGTGAAACCTGATGACAATATAGAAAATGCAAGGGAATAATGTGCAACACCTATGTCAGTAAAACTGAGAAAACTTGTCTGTGACAATTAGAAAGGATGCAAGTGAGATTTGTATTACACTGAAATGTAAATGTCAATCTAGACAATTACAAATAAAAATCCTATTACTTGTTCATAATATCTTCTGTGAGATGATTGATGTAAGAAGTGTTTTGGTATTGATGTATTTTGGAATATTTGAATACACATAATAAGATATTTTGGGGACGGGACCTAAATCTAAACATGAATTTCATTTATGTTTCCTCTGCACTTTGTATACATGGGCTGAAGAAAATTTTATGCAGTATTTTAAATAATTTTGTGGATGAATAAAGTTTCATGGAGTGAGATTTTTCACTTGTGATATCATGTTGGCCCTTAAAAGTTTTGGATTTTGGAGCATTTTAGATTTCAGTGTTTTGGATTAGGAATACTCAGCCTCTCTTTCTTCTTTCTATCTATCCATTCATAAACTATGGATAATCAATATACATTTACTATATCCCAGAACTGAGGAATACATGATATATGTGGTATAGTATTATATAAATGCGACTTCTTACTACAACCTCTACTTTTCATACTTCTTACAGGAAAATATTTCTGTGGTAAATATTTCACTTGATATGAATCTTTCATCTCACAGCACACTCCAAGGATCCTGTATCTCTCACCACCAGACTGAGGTGTGCCTCTAGGGTAAAGTAATTTTTTTTTTTAGTACCGAGGGTCGAACTTGGGACCTTGCACTTGTCAGGCAGGCCGCAGAACCACTGAGCTAAATACCCAGACCCCTAAAGTAAAATATTTTTAACAGTAGTTGAAGAAAAACACAACAACAAGATGAATGGTAAGTGAAACGCATTTGTTCCTTAAAAGAATTTTGTTTTGGGTCATTCATTTCCTTAGATAACCAGGAGTTAACTACTAATACACACCATGTTGAATTTCTCCTGATAACTTAGAGAGATCTTTACCAGAAGGAAAATTATCATTTAACTGATACACTTGACTCTCTCTCATTTCCCAGGTGGGTTCTTTTTCAGCTAGCCAAGTTATTTTCATCATATTCCTTTTTATCTTAAGTTCACATAACCCCTAGAACCTGAATCTAGGGCAAAAGAGGAGAGATTAGATCTAACACTATCGATTCATTGATGTAGGCTCTGTTGGTTTTGATTTTAGAAGGTCAGTGCCCTACAGGCCAAATTTGTTCAAAGGACAAACACACAATAACGATATAGTGCTTCCTGCCTTCAAAAATCTACCACCACTGTTTAAATACAGTTAAATGTCAGTGGGAAAAATGTAATGTATACTTTAAAAAGTAAGCCTCTGTGTGGTTTAGTGTCTTTCTATAATTATGTTTTAAATAAATGATGACCTTTTAAAATATATCATAATATTGTTGATACTTCGGATGAATAGTTCCTGTTTCATTTTTAATATATCATTAACTTACCATTACTAAAAATTTAACCATGCTTTAAACAATTCAGAGATGGAAATAAGATTATATTAGTAACTTACAGTAGAGCAATACATTTCTGTTATGCTTATTTAACAGTACATTTATATCATGCAAATACATTTGAATATAAAATTATCATCTAGTTGTACTGAGTGGTATGTAGGAAATGGGAAAAAATCCAAATCAGAGATTTGGGAAAATATAATACATATGCAAAGGAGAGTTTCTTCCCATTGATAGGAAGGTACCTTGTGGAACAGAGTTTAGAAATGTATTTTGGAAACAAGATGTTCTAAAAGAAGTGTGTGTGTGTGTGTGTGTGTGTGTGTGTGTGTATTATGTTTAAAAATAACTCCTAAGAACCAGAATAATACTATTCTTCAATGTCCAGAATATTCACTTAAAAAAGGAATCACTCAGAGCCATTACATTTACTAAGTTTACTTTAATGCCACTCCTTACAAGTATATAATGCTTTGGGGCTTTATAGTATCCAGAAAGTATCAGCCACAGCTACCACCAGTGCTAGTTGTACACATGGCTGTAGATATCATCACGGAGGTGATGATATTTGCCTATTTTCATCATGGGGTAACATATTTAGTATGTGGACATCTAAAATTGCTCTGAGCCATAGTATGCTTCCTGCCTGCTAGATGATCTAGGGTTTAATCTTCATGCCAATTATCTCCTTCTCAAGTTTCCTTGAACTTATTTTTGTCTCTGTAAGGCAGTTCCTTGGAATCACTTTATCACTTGATTCATGAAAAGGAGCAGACCATAAACACACTTATCCCAGAAATCCTTCCTTCCTTCCTTCCTTCCTTCCTTCCTTCCTTTTCTTCTTCCTCCTCTTCTTCTTCTTCTTCTTCTTCTTCTTCTTCTTCTTCTTCTTCTTCTTCTTCTTCTTCTTCTTTTTCTTCTTCTTCCTTTTTTTGGTTTTTCTTTTTGGTTTTGTTGAGACAGGGTTTCACTATGTAGCCCAGGCTGGCCTCCAACTCACTATAATCCTCCTGCCTCAGCCTCCCAAGTGCTAGAATTACAGGCATATGCCACCATGCTCTGTCCTTTTTTAAAAAACAGGATCTTACTATGTAGTCTAAGCTTAACTTGAACTCCTAATGTAGCTCAGGCTGGCCTGGAACTCATGATCCTCCTGCTTCAGCCTCCCAAGTGCCAGGATTACAGCTGTGCACCACCAGCCCGGGCTTTATCTCAGAAGTTCTTAACCTGAAAAGTTTTGGCACCTCCAACCCCAGGAAGATTTACACATTTGTGCTATATTCTGGAGAGGGGGTTCTCGCTTTTGTCACTCTAAGAAATTAGAAAAATGATAGTTTTTCAGATCCACTGAAAGATGAAGCCAGTGACAAAGCCAGAGGTGGAGTGATGAAAAAGGACAGATTGTGAGGAGGCAAAGTGAGTAGGACAAGAGGAACATGGGGAAAAGGAAAGGTACAAGGCAGAAGAAACAAGGGAAGGGGAAGGGGAAGAGAGAGAAAGAAGTTGGGAACAAAGAAAAATAGAGATGAGTCAGGGAAAGGAAAGGGAAGAAGAAGAGAAATAAAAAGACAAGAAGGCTCATCCCACAGCCTTCCCCAGAGCTCTAGGAAACTTCCCCTTCCTGCAGTCAAGTGTTCTCCAGCAGGCCCAGCTTCTGTCTGGCCATGGCACATAGCCCTTATTTTTTCCTACTCCCCTCTATGACTGTTGGCTCAAATATGAGTTTTCACTTGGGCAAAAGTCCCAGAATGATGAATTGAATGGTGATTTCAAGGAAACATCAGGTGGATGAGCATTGTTCTGCATCACAGTTGGATGTAATCAAATAGGCTAAGCTAAGTGCACAGGGCCGCACAGCAACTTAGGCTGCAATGAACCCTGGACAATCCTACTGGCACAGACTTTGTGAGGAAAGAAACATGCTGTCTAGAGAGAAAACCCCCAAAATAAGTGCATGTTCTTATCAGGGTAAAGACTCATGTCTTCAAGAAAAAAAATGAATGCTTATTTTAAAAATAAAGTTGGAGGGCTGGGGATTTAACTCAGTGGTGCTGGCACCTGCCTCACAAGTGGAAGGTCCTGAGTTCGATCCTCAGTACCAAACAATAAATAAATGAAGTTGGAAAGAAAAGATAATCCATGTCCTGAGTTTACTTTAAAATAATGCTTAAAATAACTTCTGGGCATCATGGCACATGCCTAGAGTTCCAGGTACTCAGGAGGCTGAGGTAGAAGGATTGGGAATTTGAGGCCAACCTGGGCAACTTAGCAAAATCTTGTATCAAAATAATATTTAAGGAGCTGGAGATGTAGCTCAGTTGGTAGAACTTTTTCATAGCATGCACAAGTCCTTGGTTTAATCCCCAGTACCAAAAAAATAATAATAAAATAAAAATTTTAAAAGTGCCCGGATGTAATTCAGCACTCTCTGGGTTCAATACCCAGTACTACACACAAAAATATATCGCTAAAAAACACTGGATCCCAGGAATAAACTTTTCAAGCAAGATTTAAGAGACCAAGAGATTCAATTATTTAAAATCAAGTACACAGAAATTTCCAGTAGTGGTTGATGTGCTGTAGTAGAGACTAACCCATGGGGGGCATCCTTTTTGGATATTTACCTTGGCACTCACAAACACCTAGGCTGAATCTCTGACTGGTCTCAGAAAAGGAAGAGGAACTGTTTAACATTTGTGGATTAGACAGTATTTCTTTAAAAATGCTCAGAATGCCCCTATTTATAGGGTGGATATGTGATTTATCATGCAAACAGTGAGACTTCTGAGAGTAAAAAGAGGTGTCATTAATAAGTTAAGCAGGGGCAATAGTCATAGACACTGTCTCTGGCAAGTTGAGATATATGATCACCCTATTGCTATAGAATTTCTCACTGCTTGGTAGTGAAGTGAAACAAGGCAAGACAGACAAACAAACACAAATACCAACCAGGAATGATTATTAAAACTGCCATGAAAGCCAGGCATGGTGGCACATGCCTGTAATCCCAGCATTTGGGAGGCTGAGGCAGGAGGATTGCCGTGAGATCAAGCCCAGCCTGGGCTACATAGTGAGTTCAAGGCTGGTTTGAAGTACACAGAGAGACCTGTCTCAAAAAACAAACAAACAACAACAAAGCACAAACAAACAAACAAAATGAAACAAAACACCTGCCATGAAGTCTGGTTCAAAATGTAACTCAAGGAGATTCAGGAATTTCAATGATCATAACATTACTTCTGTGGTTACAGTTCAGCATTGTGTGTAGAAGAGAGATAAAAGAAGGTTGAGGCTTTTTTGGATACTCTCTGTGAATAAATGAAGACCCTGAGTAATATGGAATTTAAGAATCAATAGGAAGGAGCTTCTTGATGACTGACAGTGGCCACTTTCCAACAACAGCAGCTGCAGGTGGAAGGAAAAGAGTTGACAGCCGGAGGGTGGGGGGAGACAACAACAGCCAGTATCAGGAAATCACTCTCAATTTTAGGGATACATTTTATTAAGCACTTATAATATTTCTTAATACACATGAGTTAGCTGTATTTTATTGGGTGCATGTCTCTTGCTTTTTTCTAAATCTCTCCTCTTTCACTCTTCTGATGAGTCTAAAAAAGCCATAGGACCTCCCCTGAATTCACAAGGCTTTCTGGAGGGCAAAAAGACAAAAGCAGAAATGAGGGGTCTTTACCAGTCTTCTGGACCATTGTCTCATGATTGTTAAAAAATACTATATACATGCATTTATTCAGATTTATTCTTAAACTGACAGGAGGGTGGGATAGATATTTTATTTGGAAGATGGAGATGAGGAGTCTTCCAAAAATGTCTCCTAGAGTTTGGACACCATTTGTTTGCTTATTTTTAAGAATAATTCTACTATGATGATTAGCTTTATGTATCAACTTAACTGGGCCATGGAGTGCCCAGACATTTGGTCAAACATTATTCTGAGTGTGTCTGTTGAAGGTGTTTTGGATGAGACTAAAAGTTAAAGCAGAGCTGGGCGTGGTGGTGTACACGTGTAATACCAAAATCCAGAAGACTGAGAAAGGAGGATCACCGTGAGTTCGAAGCCAGCCTGGACTATTTAGTGAGTTCAAGGCCAGCCTGAACTATAAGTGAGACTCTGTCTCAAAAAACTCCAAACAAACAAACAAACAAACAAACAAACAAAAAATAGTTAAAGCAGTAGAAAGAGTAAAGCAGATTTCCTTTCCTAATGTGGACAAGCCTCATCCAAACAATTGAAGACCTGAATAGAACAAAAAGGCTAAGAAGGAATCTCACCTGCTTGACTGTTTGAGCTGGTACATTGGTCTTCTCTTGTCCCCTGAATGGAACTACAGCATGGACTATCCTGGTCTCCAGCTTGCCCCACTGCATATTGTGGGACTTCTTAGGTTCTACAATCATGCAAGCTAATTCTTTATCATAGATCTCTATGTATGTTTGTATGTATCTATCACCTGTCTATCTACTATCCGTGTTTACATCTGTATGTGTCTCCTATTGGTTCTGTTTCTCTGTGGAACCCTGACTAATAGACCTACTTTAGGGCTGGCTAGGTTCAACAGTGCCTTAAGGTATAAGAAAGAATAGGACTGTTAAGAAAATATCTCATAGCATAGCCTGATGGAAGATGATCATTAGGGGTGTTGGCCTGGACTGGCCCCCAACACAGCTGTAAGTATAAAGCAGGCTGAGTCAAAAAACCAAGTCCCATGACTTTCAGTCACTACTCCATCTCAGGGATCGATCCCAAGACAGTCTACTTCCAAAAGTCTCCTCACCTATATGGCATTTTCATGTTTGGACTGCAACCCTCAGGAACAAATTCAGGACCAAGGATGGATTCTGAACTCTGAGGGTGTCTGCTTGGAGGACAAAGAAATGATTAAGGGGCCAAGCACTCAGCTAAGCACTTCAAAGAAAAAGCAACAAGCCATGAAATGAACAAAGAATGTGGTTGAAAACTAACCTAGTCATTAGATCAATGCTTCAAATGACAAGTGAGAGATGGAGAGAAGACAATAGCCTCCAGTCCTGTGCTCTTGCCTCTATGATGCTTTGGACTCATTTTTTTCATGTTTCTGTTGGGACCGGGTAGGTCCTCACAGTACCTGGGCTTGCTAGACGCCTTGGAAGCATTAGACATTAATTGTCAATTCTACATTATAGCTATTTTAGCTCTATGATATTTGTCTCATTCTTGCTTTTAGATACATCAGTGAAATTTTACATCAGTTGGACAAACCCTCCTTATTGCCAATCAAGGTTCATAATTTTCAACCATTTGGCTTAAGGTTAAAAGCATTTATTTTCCTGTCCTCATTCCTGTTCACTTTTGAGGTTAAAAAGGCAACTGTAAACTTTGTCTGTAGATTTTCCATTCATTCTCCTCCTCTCCTTCAATATGCCAATCAAGCTGTCAGCTTGCTTTCTCTGCAGATTCATAACACTTCACCTTCAGTCTCATTAACTGATTTTCCTTTTGTTTCACATGAAGAAAACTCATCTCAACACTTAAAACCCTGGGAGTTACAATTTAGAACTTCTTTGGCTGTCGTTTGGATTTTTAGCTCCCACTGCTTGTTCTTTATTTTCTGCCTTTCAGAGAGAAAAAATTTCCTTTTTCCAACCACCTTTCGTTGACCCCATCTTCAAAATGTAGTAAGATTTATACTGTTATTATAGCTTTTCTATATGACAACTTTCATAAATTACAAAATACAGTCAAACTTCAATCATTTGGACTTTATTTGGATTTTGTGAAAATTTGGGACAAAATCTTGGCTACAGTTTGCTTAGGTATCGTCCTCTCCATTTGGGAAATAACACTCCTCAAACATTTTATGCACAAACAATTGATGTTCCACTCTGTATCTTCAAGTACTACTAAATCCAGTGGCTCTACAGTAGGATTGTCCTAAAAGTAAGCAGATTGGCTACAAATCAGTCTGAGACCATTCCTGAATGCAAATGACTACGGCTGGAAATCAGTTTAATTTATTGCAGCTACTTGATTGCTGAAAAAACTGTGTCTCTAAAACCTAGAACTTCAGGTTGTGGTTAAGGATGTAGTTAAGTGTTAGAGCCAGAATGTCTTGTTTGGAATCATGGTTCCACCATTAACTTACTTTGTGATCTTGGGCCAGTTACTTCTCAGGGCCTCCATTTCTTAATCTGTAAGGCATGGGAAAATACAGCAAATACCTCCTAAAGTTATCTTGAACATTATAGAGATGAAGCATATCAAATACTTAGCACATTTCCAGGAAGATGGCACTCAATCATGGGCAGCTGACCAAGTTTATGTTTCCCCAGAAGCCAATCCTGGGACAAGGATTTAAATATAAGTAGTTAATCTGGTAAATAGTCGCAGGGAACACTGGCAAAGAAGTGTGGAGGTGAGACAGGTAAGTGAAGGAAGTCAACAAACAGTGTGTGATCACTGTGAGCTGTTGGGACTCAGATCCTCTGGGGACCCAGGAAGACTGTAGAACAGCATTTCAGAACTGTGCCCACATCTGCTGCCAAGCAGCAAGGGAGCTAGAGTGTTTATTGATCAATTTCTAATGACTATGCCAAGAGTACTGGGTAGGGTGAGAGACGTACTGACTTTATCTTCATGGACCACATATTTTAGATGAGATTGGGCGCATTCAAGGTGGTATGACCATAGACCATACATTTTAATTGATTCAGAGCTATGTGGTGCTCCAATTGTACATGTTTAAACAAAATTGCCTGGGTCCTGCCAGTGAGGCTGTGGTCAGTTGGGGGACAGTCATGCTTGTGGACACAGTGTCAGGGTAACAAGGCTAGATGCTGGAGCAGAGACTCAGAGCTGTTCAGAACCAAGTTTGTAGCTAGCTTGTCAACAGTATATGTTCACTCTGTGGGGCAAGGCAAGGCCAGAGCAGAGAAAATGGGGAAGGCAGGGTTAGAACCAGAGAGTGGGCCGAGGCAATTAGATCAGGGCAAGTCCCTAAACAAGGAGAAGTGCTAGGCAATCTGCTCAATGGTGTCCAGAGCATGCCATGCTAGCTTAAAAATTTGTGCTTTGGAACTGATATAAACCTGTAAATCTTCTATATCAATGTCAAAAATCTTTAAAACTTGGGGAGACATGCCAGACCTTTAGGAAACCCAACCTGGATTTAATACAAAAGTCAGCTCAAATCTGGCTATGATCATATGTACCTGTAATCCCAGCACTCTGAGAGATGGAGGCAGGAGGATAATAATTTTGAGCCCAGCCTGGGCAACTTTTTGACTTAGTGAGATCTGTCTCAAAAAATTTTTGTTTTGCCCAGAGTTGTAGCTCAGTGGCTTTGCACTAAGCTATATCTTAAGTATTTTTGATTTTTGTTTTAAATTTGGAACAGGTCTTGTTAAATCACTAAGTAACCCAGGCTGGGCTTGAACTTGGAATCCTCCTGCCTCAGCCTCCCAGAGTGCTGGAATTATAGTCCTGCACCACCAGTCCCAGCTTCTTAGAGGAGTTTCTCACCAGCTCTTTCAACAGTGTTTCTCTGCGACTGTACTCAGAATGGACCCAGTCCTTCTATTGCTGAGCAGTACAAAGTGCCTTTCTTAGCAATGTCTTCAGTGAGCAGCTCTCAGGAACCCCTCTTGGTTGGGAATGTGATGCTAAACAACTCAAAATCAAGGCAGTGCCTGCTGATGCCTCACTGTCTTCTCAGGGGTCTTCTGCCAGTCACAAATACCACCAGATACTTGTTTCAAGTGAGTCCTCATAGGTCCACCACAATCCTTCCAGGAGCAGGCTTTGAGCCTGGCACTTTTCTCTCCCTTAGGAGTGCTTAGTTGCAGGTAACTTAAGAATCTGGGTCATAAACTCAAGCCATCTTCCCTTTTTTGAAGGACACTTGTGTGTTTTAAGGACATCTTGGGCATTTCATGATTGCTAGGTTATTTGTGCAAGTTGAACTCTGACACTAACTCTGGGGAAATACTAATTTACTCAGAGTTGTGTAAAAGAGGCTATAACACCTCATGGTTTTGCTATAAGGAGTACTTGGTTTGCACAATTTTGATACTCATAAATTTCAGATACTTCAGTTTAGTTAAATAACACCAGTACCTTCAAGATATGATTCAAATTTTAGCCATCATTATATGTTAACCCTGAGTAATCCCATAAAGTGAAAACTGGGCTGTAGCTCTTAGGTCTACAAATCAGAAAAGATGCACATCGAAAGCAATGACCAATCATATCACTTCTTTCAAAGCCTTTTGATGACTTGTCACTCTGCACCTGTTACTCACCTCATGCAAGGGCAACAAAGGTATACTTATGTTGTCGGCTCCCTTCCCAGTAACAAATCCATGGGACACACAAAAATGCATAAGCAAAAAGGAAAATTGGACAAGGAAGATGAAAGTGCAACAAAGAAAGAGACAGTGACAAACCTAGCACTTTGATGTTTACATCAAACATAAATAGCAAAATTGCTGGCAGATTACTACAGTAGAAAAAGCTGATCAGGGAGGGGAATGTTGAGGCTTCCCCATCCTCAAGAGAGTTAGTGAAGGTAAATGTACCAAACTTACAAATAAGGACAGTGGCAGTGATGAAAAGGATGCAAATGGCCCCCAAGAAAATGATGCTGGCAAAATGCATTAAAGGGACTCCCTGAGATATTTTACAACACTGCAAGTACAAAGGACAAAATGGTGGATGCCAATTTCATCTTAGAAAGGAGTATGACAATTTGCCAAGGGACAAAAAAGGTGCTTGCACCACATGGTAGGTTATAGGATGAGTAGAAAGAAGCAGGCACTGCTCAAACTGTTTTTGTGAGTTTGCAAAGAAATGAAACACTTTAATTCTCAGTGACCAACAATTACAGCATTAATGTATCAAATAAATATTAATTTTACTACTTTTTATTTTTCTATACACATAGCTGACAGAAAGTGGAATTTGAATGCTTTGACAACAATTTGTAATGGTAACAGAACAAGTATAATTTTTCACATTGGTTATTAAGATTGCTTTGTACAGTTAAATAAGGACTATCCATAATTTATTGCAATGGAATACATCCAGATGTTTTAACAAGTCCATTGGTCTTATGACAATATATTAGCAAACTAAAAATTGTATGAAGTTAAGTATTCATATTCTGATAGCAAGATAGAATATTTAAATTTCAGACTCTCTTGGAGGAATAAAGTTATTCATAAATGACAGCAAAATGTTAGCTATCTGGAGCAAGAGACTTAGCACTTCATGTCTCAATTTCTAATGCCACCAAATCTGGCTATCTCCAGAAGCTCTGTTTTTCTATTCAGTGTGTTCTAAATATTAGTGAGGAAGCTTAAATTTCATCCTTTAATCCACTGCTGAATGAAAAGGAGACTTGGATGCATTTCATTGTCTTTATATACCTCAAACTCTTCAACTGTAATTAAACATACTCCTAAATATATTGCAAGGATTACAATAAAATATTTTTGGATAATTCTGGATAGCTTGGGATTTTAATGAACTGTAAGTATTAGAAGACAAAGGAAGCAGGGTGTGGTGGTGCACATCTGTAATCCCCATGCTCTGAGAAGCTGAGACCTGAGAATTGCAAGTTCGAGCCCAGGCTGGGCAAGTCAATGACTTAGCAAGACCCTTTCTCAAAATAAAAAAAAATTTGAAAGGGCTGGGAATGTAGTCCACTGAGAAGGCCCTGTGTTCAATCCTCAGTGTGGCCATAAAATAGCAACCCAATAGTACCACTAAATATAACTACTGTTCCAATACTACTCTCTGAATACTGTACAATAATTGCTTCCACTTTGGCTTATATATTTCCAGTCTTCTTATTTTTAATATTCATTTATTTTAAAAATTGTGGTAAAAAACACATTATGTAAAATTTACCTTCTTAAGCATTTTTAAGTGTACAGTTCAGTAGGATTTACTATGTTTACATTGTTGCACAATTTCCACAATGCTTTTCAATTTTCAAAATTGAAGTGCTATATCCATCAAACAATAATTCCTCATTCCTTCCTCTCTCCAGCCTTGGCAACTACCCTCCTAGCTATTTTTTTCTTGACTATAAAATATTCCAAAGCGATTATTATGAAGATTAAATAAGATCATTGTTATGGACTGAATGTTTATGTCCCCCCAAAAAGTTCATATTGAAATCCTAACCTCCAGTGTGATGGCATTAGAGGTGGGGCCTTTGGAAGGTAATTAAATCATGAAGATAGAGCCCTAATGAGACTCCAGAGAGTTCTCTAGCTCTCTTTCTGCCAGGTGAGAGAAAAAGGAAGTCTGCAATCTGGAAGAGGACCTTTGCCGGAACCTGACCACACTGGCAGCCTGATATCAGATTTCCAGCCTTCCATACTTTGAGAAGTGAATTTATGTTGTCTGTAAGACTCTAGTCCATGGCACTTTTTTTATAGCACTCCAAACTAAAATAATAATGTATGCAAATCACTTTGCGATATGCTTCATACACAGTTAAGTGCTCAACAAATATTAGATAATATTATTATTTGTGATTCTATCATGATTTTTCTGAAATCATGATTAACATGGATGAAATTGGGTTGATATAAATATAAATGCAGTCTATAATTAGTTGAGTAAAAAGGAGACAAGCAATAAGAGACCATATGTACAAAAGGATGGGGGTAATGAATACTTTTATTATGGAGCCAAAGAAGTGGAATGGGGATAGTTGTCTCCCTTGCCCTTGATTGGTGTCTGTATTTTATCCTTAATTTTCTTTTGGCACCTTTGGGCAAATAGCTTACAAAACCTGGTCTACTTTCCATTTGTTCTGATGCAGAGGTGGTACATATGTAGTAGCAGTGGGTTTTTGTTCATTATAGGTAAAGTATGTTATTTAAATGGTAACTTAGTTCTCACCATTTATTACTCAAGATATTTCATGTAAAAAATCTGCATTTCAGGCTTTGCTTTAAAGTAGTCCTCATTTCACTGAAGTAACACTTGGTTGGATGGTGTAAATAGTTTCATCTTGGCTTGGAATATTTGGGTAACTGAGGTATGTTACTTATTTAGCCTTTCAGGAAGGTGGTCTTTGGGGTTAAGGTGGCAAGTTATTTTTCTCATATCAGACAAACCCATATTCCCAATATAAGATCACTACCACTACCATGACACACAATGCTGATCCTGTCTTCACTAGGAAACTTGATAACCCTAGCTACAGATATGTCTATATATTAGGTTCTCCCAAGGTAGCACTTCCAAGAACTCTGAGAAGCCTGAGATCTTTTTCTACTTTGTAAGTTAACAAATTAGCTGAGTACAGGTTCGTGGATGCTGACTGAAAACATGAGAATCTAGAGTTAGAAACAATGAACCATTCATTCCTCACAGCAATAGTAGTAGCCAGAATGTCAGCATTCACAATGGTTTCCTAAACCTCAGTGCTCCCATGATACAGGAACTCACTAAGTTGCCCAAGTGGACTCAAATTTTCAATCCTCCTGCCTCAGCCTCCCAGAGTTCTGGGATTACAGGTGTGTGTTACTATACCTGGCAGCAAAGGAACTCAAATCTTTTATAACAATCAGTAAGTACACTCGATCTTTTTTTTTGTATATCCTTTTATTGGTACATTTTAGGTGTACTATATAATGACATTCATCATTGGAGAGATGCACCTTTACATACTCTCTTGGTTCTTATTTTTCCCCCTTCCTCTGCCCTCCCTTCAACCCCTCCATCC
>NW_004624887.1:2367292-2394726 GCF_000247695.1 Heterocephalus glaber
TTGCATCATCTAGCAGCTGCTGGATTGATTTCTCATGTTCCCTTATAATTTTGAAGCAATTTTTCTTTTCCTGGTCACTAATTGCAGTCTTATCTTCTATATCTGAAATTCTGTTTTCACATTGGCTCATTCTGCTGCATAGACTTTCAATAGAATTTTTAATCTCCTGGAAATCTATTTGCATCTGTTTTACAGATTCCATTTGTTTCCTATGTTGGGATTCCATCATGTTCCTCAGGTCCTCTATTTTTTTAATCTGTGTCCTCTCTAGATTTATTAATCGTGTCTTGCACTATGGGCACAATCTCTGCTGTTATGTGAGAAATTTTTTCTGATTTTATTTGTTTCCAGATCTTCTTTTTTTGCCAGTTCAGGGAGTCCAGGTCATTGAGTATCAGAGTGTTCCATCTCATTTCCCTTTGGGGTTGCTGTAGGTGATCTGGAAGTCTAGTTCTGAGGCTTGTTTACGTGTCTTCTCATTATGACAGGGGTGGGGTGCTGCTGGCGCCCGTGAAGCTCACGTTCTCTGTGCTAGGAGCTGTGGCATCCCTACCCAGAAGCCTCCTCCATGCTTGGAGCTGTGGCACCCTGACCTGGAAGCCTCCTTCACACTGGGAGCCGTGGCACGCCTCTATATAACTTTTAATAATAAAACTCCAGACTATTCAACAAGAATGTGGTATAGATTGAGAAGCTTAAATTTTCATACCTTGTTAGAAGTGGAGCTGAAATCTGATCCATCTCTCGCTTGTAACTCAGGCTTCTGTCCACTGTGTAACACTGAGAAGTGACATACCTTGGGGCTGCATAGTTAAATCACTTATGCTGTGATGGTGCAGTTTGTAGAAGTTTCAGCCCATAATGAGGTGGCTCCAAGGCAGGGTGGCAGAGGGGCAACAGTTCATGGCAGAGGAAGCTGCAAAAGCAACAACAGATGCGGGAAGGGCGTTGCAGAGGAGAAACAGTTTATGGCATCCACAAGGTAACAAAAGCAACAAAAGGCTACTTGATCTTTTCTCTTGAGGAAACATTACTTTTATTCTAGTGGATCAGTGAACAAATCTGCCTTTTTCTCTAAAGGAAGATATTATTTCTATCTTCTAAAGTAGTTTGCCATACAAATAGCCTAGAAAAATTAGATTGTAACAAAGATAGGCAATGCTTCTGCTTATAAGATGTACACACACATACACACACACACACCCCACAGAGAATTATATTCCAATGTGCACCCAGTATCATATGTTCTGTCAAACTTGCCTTCACTTGAGAACAAATTCTCACTTAGTAAAAAGGAAAAACCCATTTATTGACTCTCATACTTCATTCCTGACACCAAATATGTGGAGAGTTTTCCCACACCAATCCAATTCTCTGGACACCAACTGAGTGTTCAACAATTAAATTCTAACCTACAGGTTAGACCCTATGGGTTAGGGGCTTGTCCCACAAGTCTGTTTCCACTGCACATGCCAATCATAAGTAGTGGGTACCCTCCTCAGGTTAGCCACACTTCTATCCAACTTGGCTACATTGACAGGTCTTCTGGGTTCAATAATTTGCTATTTTGGCTCACAGTACTCAGAGAATCACTTACATTTTCTGATTTACTATCAAGGATATGATATAGTATATAAAGGAACAGCCAGATCCAGGTGTGGTGATGCAGGACTATAACCCCAGTACTGTGGGAGGCTGAGGCAGAAAAATCTCAAGTTCAAGCCCAGGCTGGACAACTTAATGACTTAGCAAGATCCCGTCTCAATAAATAAAAATGGCTGGGATGTAGGTCAGTGCAAAGGCCCTGTGTTCAATACACACACACAAAATAAATAAATAAGGAAGAAAAAGAAAAGAAAATATCAACATCCAGATAAAGAAGTACCTTGAGCAAGATGCAGAAGGTTAAGCGTAGGAGTTTCTATCCTCATGGAGGTGGGGTGCACCACCATCCTGGCATGTGTGTATGTTCACCAACCCAGAAACTCTCTGAACTCTGTACTTTGGAGGGATTTTTATGGAGGTGCCATCATGTAAGTGTCATCAATTATTAACTCAATCTCCAGCCCCTTTCCCCTTCCTATAGGATGGGGGTGGGTAGGTCTGAAAGTTTCAATCTTCTAATCATGACTATTACAGCTCACTTGTACTCAGGGAACCACTTATACTTCCTGGTTTCTGGTTACCAGCCACCACTCACAAGTTCACCAAGAATCATCTCATTAGAACAAAACACTCCTATAACCCAGGAAATTCCAAGGGATTTAGGGGCTCTGTGTCACAAAGGGTCAAAGACCAAATATTGGAACAAAAGATGCACCCGGCACCACTATCACTCAGGAAATTAAAAGAGTTTTAGGAGTTGGATTCCAGAAACTGGGGACAAAGACCAAATATGTACTTCTTATATCACAATATTACAACCTTCAGCCTTGCTATGGGGATCAGTACAATACTGTTATGCAAAGGAAACAAACAAAGAACATTTTGTATGAAGATTATTGTGTATTCACTCATTCATCAAGCAAATATTTATCTCATATTTCTGTTGATAAAAAATGTGCTACCCCTTAGAAATACAAACTTTAAAAAGATCCAGTTTCCCCTCCAGGCATTCACAATCTACAGGTGCTCCTTGACTTACAATGGGATTACATCCTGATAAATTTGTTATAAATTGAAAAGAATGTAAGTGGAAAATGCTTTTACTACACCTAATTTACTATATGTCTTAGTTTAGCAACACAGTACACTGCACATTGTCGATTGTTTCCCCTTGTGGTTGTGGGGCTGACTGGGAGCTGTGACCCCTACAGCTCCCAGCATCAGGAGACAGGATCAGGCCACATATTGCTAGCCTGGAAAAACTCCAAATTCAGAATTTCAAGTACAGTTTCTACTTAATGCAAGTCTCTTTTACACCACCATAAAATTTAAAAAATTGTAAATCAGAACATTGTAAGTCGGAGTCCATCTGTAGTTTGTGAGTCAGGCAAGTAGGTCAACAATTATAAGAGTGTGACAACTGCTATCTGTGAGCAAAGAAAGGGTAGCCAGCCTGGGTGGATAGGGAGGAAGAGAAAGATACCTTCCAGGAAGAGGAGGGCTCACTTCAATAGGACCCTAAAGAGAGGAAGAGGGAAGATGGAGTGAGAAGTGGGGAGGATGAGCCAGGATGTTTGGCAGAGAGAGGGGAGTGACAGAGAGGAATGGAGAGAAGAGGTGAGGTCATGAGTCTGAGGGCCCCGCTGAAAACATTATGAGGGCAATGGAGGAATACGCCCAGAGGCAGAGAGACCCATTAAGAGGTTTTGAGAAGAATCTAGGCATAAGCTGGTGCTGGTTTGAAAAAAGAATGTGATATTAGAGATGGAGGGAAGGAGACACAGCTGAGTGATACTGAGGAGGTAGAACTGACCAGGCTTGGTGATGAATTGGAATGAACAGTGAGGAAAGGGAGAAGAATCTAAGATCATGACCAGTTTATGGCTTAGATGAGTGGGTGATTAGTGATGGCCTTCACTGAGTTACAGAACAGAGAATAAGGAGCAAGTTCGGGGTAAAGAGTTCACATTTGGGCACTCTGAGTTCAAGGCTTACATAGTTCAAATGGAGATATTCAATAGGCAGATACTCTATATAAATCTACAGTATTAGTTTGTATCTTCTAGTTTTATTTTAATACTTTTTAAAATTTAAAAGTTATTATTTTAACATATTAAATTATATGCATAAATGACTATCAGACAAATATTACATATAAAATTATATAATGATTCATAACTGGTAGGTAAAAGTACAGCTAAAAGTGCTGTGTGGGCATCCATTAAGCAGGCAGCTCACAGGCCTGAATACAAATTTAGAGTACTTAACAGTGTGCTCTTCATACTCAAGAAAAATCTTTTAAGGAAAGGAAACAGCACTTCATTTTAAGTCAAAGTGTCATTTCCACTGTAATTGCAATTGATATATTGCTAATGCACCAAGACAATTTGTGATTTTAAAAAAAACCAACCTAGAAGTTCACTATACCACAGTTCCTCATCAGTATAGCTTTCTTTGTGCTGTTCTAGCTTTTAAAAGGCTTACATATACCATCCAAAAGCCATGATAAAGTAACTAATTTTGCTTGTGATATTATTATATTATTACCAGAACTAAATAAAATTCCCAATTGTTAAATGTGCTGAGTGAATTTTAATTTCTATGCAGATCCTGTAAGAAACATTCCCCATTAAATATTGCATATTTATTTACTGATCTAAATAAATGAACTGCTTTCCACCAAATCCTACAGTACATATTTGTCACAATTCATGAAAATAAAAATGAGGAGGACCAGGCATAACTGGATATCATTTGTCCTTTCTCCTGTCACTAATGCTTCCAATCTGTTAAAGTCCTGTTTGCTTTTCTTCTGAGTCATCCTGAGTTCATATTTCCCACAGACTCATAGTGGAATAGTTGCTAAAAGTGGGTTTCTACTCACTACTATTTGCCCTACCCTGGCGACAGCACCTAATGAACACTAGGGAAAGGAACACTGTGTTATCTAGCTGACACAGCAAGAGAGATAATCCCAGTTTGATCAAATGTAAGTTGTAGTTCAGTCAGACCTTTCTTTCCTTTAAATTTCAGCTGTAGTAGGACATGGTCACATTATTTCCATTACAAGCTTTTTAAACACTATATGCATATTTTGTACGCTAAATATTTGTTTCCAGGTTGGCATCAGAAATGGCAATTTTTCCTTAAGAAGAATATTTCAATTAATTGTTTACTTGTAAGCTACATTTCTTTAAATTCTTTTCTCTCCATTTTCCATGAGAACATGAAACCAAAGTTGAACAGCTCCTAGTAAATTAGAGAGTGGCCCTTATAGTACAATAATGATTGAAGAAACAGGGAAGGAGATGGTCAGTTCTCTTTGAGTTACTGGGTAATCAAGCATCAAGGATTGAGAATGGTTTTCATTTTGAATTCAACCAATCATTGCCTTCTTCAGTTTTTCTATGTCTCTGCACTGAAGTTCAGCACTTTCCATGGAGATGCACCCTTTAAGGTGTCTGTGATTTGTTGTTTCAATCAAGCCAGTAATAATTCCGAGAATCATTTCATGCAGAGCCTGCAGTATAGCATAAAGCTTCCTGATCAAAACCATTGTGTTCCTTTTATGCCTGGAGGAGTTGGCTCCTGACATGCCCCCAGATTTCAGAGGTTTATTTGTGATTATTGTTATGGTCTCATTTGAAAGCAGCTTATGTCTGAGGTGGCCTAGGATTTGTATGGCTTGACTTTAACACGAATGGGTTATTAGAACAGGTTCCCAAAACACAGTGTAAAAATAGAAGAAAATGGAGAACAGAAGAGCAGAGTTTAGAGATTACATCATAACATGGTCTTGAAGTTCAGTGCTAAAGCTGTACCTCCGAGGCTTGAGCAAGGCAGCTCTGATTCAAGGTAGTTTCTTCCTGAGCATGGGGAAGTGAACTTCTCATTTCACATCTTCCTCTTGCTCTGTTTGTCACTGCTCAGCGTTCTGCACTCCTGGGGTTACCTTCTCTCTATAAGGGGTGTGGCTTCTTCATTCTGATTCTGTTTCCTTGCACCAGCAGTGTATGAGAGAGAGCTCCTGCCCAGCCAGACTGAAACCACCTGTATAGAAAAAAAATGCTGCGGAAATTCAGAGGAAGATGTTTGCTGAGACCTGGGTAGATCTAGAAAAGTTGGAAGTTTGGAAACCAATAGTGGATGGATTCTGAAGTCAAACCTCTGGGTTTGAATCTCAACTTGCCCAGTTACCGACTATGACACGAAAAACAAGTTAATGACCTTGCTAAATCTCAGTTTCCTCATTTGCAAAATAAGGATGACAAGCATCTCTACCAAATAGAATTACTCTGAATAGTAACTGGATTCATGTTGATAAAGCACATAGGCCCTGGCACATAGGCCCTGGCACATAGTAAGTGCTAGATTTTAGGGTTAGTTAAATAATAACTCTCTTTCACTGACACTTTGTTGAAGATGAATCAATCTCTCTCTCTCTCTCTCTCTCTCTCTCTCTCTCTCTCTGTGTGTGTGTGTGTGTGTGTGTGTGTGTGTGTGTGTGTGTTTTACTGAAAATTAAACCCAGGGGCTTCAAGCCATATCCCTAGCCCCCTTTTTTTATTTTGACACAGGATCTCACCAAGTTGCTAAGTTGCCTAGGTTGGGCTGCAACTTGTGATCCTTCTGTCTTAGCTTCCAAGAGTACTGGGATTACAGGCATGTGCCACCATGCCTGGCCTCTAGAATGAAAGTCTTTACAGGTGATGTGGTTCTACACAAAATAGACACATTTTAATGCTAGTTTCAAGTCTCCTATTAGCAGTGTCATCATTTTATGATATTAGAGTATTATAAGGAAACACACAGAAAAGGTGACACAAGATGTAATCAGAAAATAAAGGTATGATAGAGGTAAATAAATAATGCCACTATATGTTCCAGAATGTACACTATCATTGGAGTCACTAAGTACATGTGAATGTCTAAATTTAAGTTAATTAAAAAATAAAGAATTTAATTCCTTAGTTATACTGGCTACATTTCGAGCGCTGATATGTATCTACTAGTGAAGTCATGATTTTGGTGCTCACACTTGGAAAAAATCAGAAAACAGCCCCTCACACTACTTTAGTAAGGTTGATTTCTGTCTAGAACATGTTACAGTATAGATAGTACAGTATGTAGACCATGGCCTATCGTGGTGTCTACAATTCTACCATGATCAATTAAATTCGAGTTGCAGAATATCTTGTTTTAGCATAGAGTGTATACATTGCAAAACACTTTTGCATACATAGTTTCACTTAATCTTGACAACAACCTTTCACTGGGATAATTTTCTATAGTTTTATCTACAAGGAAATTTGGCAAGGTGAAGGCAGTGTAAGTTAATTGCTTAAAGTCACCCATGAGGGTAGCAAATCTAAGACCTAAATTTTATAATTCCAAGGCCAGATCTTTTTCTACCATCTGAAAGCCATCTTTTGGCTTCATTCTTGATGTCCACTTTCATAATGTAAATATCCTTAGGAGGACTAACACATCTAACTTTCTTTAGCCATTCACAATTAGCATACATTGGAAGATGACCTTGATTTTCTCAGTGATGAGAAATTCTGAAACAAAAAATGCCAGGAAAGGATTTTAGAAGCCATCTCTGCCAATGTGGGGCTCTTCAGGAATGAAAGTATTGTTGATGGGTGGAGGAGAAGGTCATTTGAAGCATGAGAGAAGGGTCCAGGTGGATTGCCACCTGTGACGAGAGGTTTAGGGGAATCAAGGGAGCTGAAGGTGGGAGGAAGAAAGACAAGCAGAAAGGGAAAGAAGAGTCTGTCAAATATGTTTGCCCACTTAGCAACTTTTTTCTCTGCTTCAATTCACAGGTACTAGACTATTTTGTGGTGTGTCAGGGGTTAGATGTTGAGTAAGTTGCAGTGCGGGCTGTGAGCAAAGCCTTACCAAGCAATGGGGCCTGTTGATGCTTTCTCCTAATGCCATACCTTTCCCTCATACTTAATTTTCTACAGTTACTTTTAAGTTATTCTGGGCTTTGTACCTGAGCTTTCTGCCGCTTAAGAAGAAAATCCAGTGGGGCCACACAGATAAGCTACTGAATTCTCAGAAACATACAAATGCTGAGGGCTCAAATGGACTTGAGTTAAATTATAAGAACCATTTTCTGGCATTTTCTCAAACATTACCAGACTCACTCTAATCTAGAACATTAAGCAGTCCACTTCAACAGTACATTCCTCCTGTGACAAAGCATGTTGTCTATAAAAGGTCCCTGCTGCTGAATGGGATGAGGAGGGTGACCTCACAGTGTACAGAAAGCAATAAAGCACTTTGAGTCTGGCAAAACCCCAGCGGGACATGGCTCCACAGATGTTAGTTTTAGTTTTTAAAAGAATCAGATGCATATGCCAAAGGGACGGCAATTGAAGGTCAGTGTTTTCTGTGTTTATTTTCCTGTGTGTTGGTCGCTGAGCTCAAGTGCCCCTCAGAGCTCCGCCAACTGCCCTCCCGGCCTTGTGTTGTCACCTTCTATCTGCCCCTCCTTTTCCAGGCAGCTGCAGCTCACCCTCCAGCCCCTCCCTTGCCCTCTCTTTGTCTCTTCTACCAGAAGAGCTATTAGTCTAACAGGGGAAAAGGCAGTGGCTATTGTTTTATCAGAGGCAAACCTCACTATGAGCTGGGAAGTGGTGCAAAAGGTGGGTCAGAAAAGGCACTGGAGTGAGAGGGAGGCCGGAGATGTGCTCTGATTCCAGCTGGCTGGGAGGCTTGGGACAAAAGCCAATTCCCTCTGGGGCTCAGATTTACTTGCTGGTAAAAAAAAAGGAAGTTAAATTGCCTCTTTGTAAAAACTCAGGAATATTGTTTATAATCAAGAGATGAGGTTGGAGGTATAGTCCTCGCCAAAATCATCCTTCTCTAAAGCCTGAAATTGAAATAGTGATGTTTTAAATTATGAAATGTTTTGCTCACGGAAACAATGAAAGCATCACACACATGCATTAAATTGAGAGGTCAATTATTATCTAAAGTCGCCTCAATCAGAGTGAAATTATTCTTAGAAGATCTAGCAGTGTTACCCTGATGAATCTTCCTTTCAAAGGCTCCATGTCCACTGAGGGATTCAGTATCTTAAAGTAACAGGTAAGGTTTGAATTGCCTATGTGCCTTGCAGCTTTGGTCACAATAGCCGAGCTAAGAAAGCAACTGAAGTGCCCATCATTGGATGAATACATAAAGACAATGGGTGGATTATACAAAGTGGAATACTATTCAGCTTTACAAAGGAAGGAAACTGTCATTTGGGACAACTTGGATGAACTGGCAAGGCTTTATGCTAAGTGAAATAAGCCAGGCACAGAAAGACAAATACTACCTGATCGCACTCCTATGTAGAATATCAAAAAGTTGAAGTCACAATCGAGAGTAGAATGGGTAGGGTGGGGGGATACTGGTGAGAGGGTTCGAAGTTTCATTTAGACAGGAGGAATGTGTTTTTGAAATCTATTGCACAGCAGAATGACTATAGTAATAGTAATATACTGTATATTTCAAATTTGCCAAGAGTAAATTTCAAATGTTCTCCCACAAAAAAATGACAAATATGCGACATGATGGATATGTTAATTAGCTTGATTTAATCATACCACAGTGTATACATATATCAAGACATCACATAGTATTTCTATAGATATTTGCAATTATAACTTATCAATTAAATGTTTTTAACAGTTTGAATCACCCAAATATTGAATACATTCTGTGTGATAAAAATCATCATAAATGAAGGTAAGGATTTATGTCTTTTTTTCTCTTGTGTCTAACTTGATGAAGTAGAGCAAACTTGAGATCTGCCATTGGAATATCAGCACAGTAGCCCCGACTCAGCCCTTCATTGGCTACATTAATCAAAAGTGAAGCTGGCTGCTGTCCATTGGCTTTCCCCTCCCCCAGAATGTGCACATGCCACTCACACAGCTTTTCCCTCTCCTTTGCCCTGGCTGTCTCCCTAGGGGATGGACCTGCATGGACTGCACCACCCTTATTCTCTGGCTTTTAGCTGGGTTTTGACAGCAGGAGGCACCAGTAGGAGACAGGAGGGAGGGAGGAGAGACAGGTGCATTTATTCCCCTCCCTCATCTCTCCTTTCCCAGGCAGGATATGATTGTGGCAATTCCTATGTTCCTATATGGATAGCTATAGCCCTGCCAGGAGGCCCCTCTTCCAAGCCTGTATGTTTCCCCTGGTTCTGGTAATACTGCTTCCTCCTGATGTTCTTGTTGGCCTAGGCAAGATGAGGCCCCAGCGATTGTCACTATGCCCTGCCAGTACCTTTTGGCCTTCCCACTGGATGTAAACAGTCTCTCGGTTCAGCTCTCTTTGGTTACCCTGTTGAGTGCACCATCTGTTTCCTGCCAGGATCCTGCCTGATACAAAGTCTAGCCAGTAAACAGAACCCTCTTGACTGCACTTTAATGCAGAGAGCTGGTTATTCAGGTAAAGAGATTGCTGAGAAGCCAAAGAGGCCACTTGGCAACTCAGAGTAGCAACAGCAGGAAACCACAAAAATAGAGGGAGAAAGGAGAAAGGCCATGACACAGGCAGTGAGGACTGGAGGCAACCAGTGAATACCAGCATCAGGACAGGTCTGTCCAGAAAGGGGGAAAGACACTCAGAGCTGCCATGGGAGAAGCCACCTAAGGCAAGGCAGGTTGGCCTAGCTTCTTCCTCCCACTACATCTCCTACCCATTTCTTCCATTGGCTGCTCCCAGCCAGCTGACCCTGGAAGTTTCTGAGAAAATTGGCCTGCAGGGCTAGGCCCTCCTGTCATACAAAGAAGAACATGAAAAGAACAAGAGAATAGGCTAAAAGCAAATAGGTCCAGGACCAGCATAATTTCTGTGACACTTCAGATCAGTTACTAAACCACTCTCACTCTTTGTGTCCTTATGTACAAAAAGAGATAGTTAATATTTTACCTGCCTCATGGGGGATGCTCTGCACCAAACCCAGATGAGCTAGAGTATGTAGGAGTGTTTAGTAAACTCTAAAGTGATATATAAAATAAGATGCCTGAGTGTCCTGGAGTTTACAGGCTTGCCAATTTCAAATACTACCATTTTTGTTGTCCAACAACTGCTTTTAGTGCAATACCTCAACCAAAGAAATGCCTTTGCCAGATTGATTTCCTTAAATTGCTTAGGAGCCCATTTTGCAAGGAAAGGCAATTAAAGTGTGGGCTTAGGAAATGGAATCATTTGTTTGAGACCAGGGTCTACTGGCTGCCAAATCAAGGGGCCTGCAGTGAGGCCTGGCTCCTGTCTTGTGCAGCCCAGCTGCATCCTTGAGGACATGTGCCAGGTCCAGGGTGGCACACAGAGAAAAGTGTGCCTCCTTAGTGGTCCTCACGCCAGGCAGTGTTTAGGGAGGGATAGCAGAGAGCCAGATGGAAGACAGGCACATCTCTGAACATATTAGTGTCCATGTCCCCTGGGCACTGGAAAAGCCAAAAGGGAGCCAGCCACCTGCACCAAATCACTGCCCTACCAGGATGTAACTGTACAACATCTGCTTCTCGAGAACAGTGGACATTGTTTTTAGTATCTGCCCACTCTTCCCCTTCAGCCGTGCATTTCTCCTTTAGTCTCTTTCTGGGGAATTCCTTTTATCCGTCTATATTTTTGGTACTGTAGATTGAACCCCGGGCCTTCACATTGAGCAATCTCTCTAAGTCACTAAGTTGCCCAGGCTGGACATGAATTTGTGGTTTTCCTGCCTCAGTTTCCCAAAGTACTGGGATTACAGGCCTGCTCGACCATGGCTGGCTTCTGAATTTGTTTTAATAGCCATCTTCGGGAGGGTTCTATGTCTAGGCTTTTGAGTCACTCTACTACATCCCGTCACCAGTGATTCTGGAATCTGGGGGCATTTGGAACTATCTGAGGAGCTTTTAAATCCTAGTGTCTACACTATACCCTAAAGATCAATATCAGAATCTCTAGGGGTGGGACCTAGGCAGAGACAGTTTGTAAAGTTTCTCTGCTGATGCCAATGTGCAGCCAAGATTGAGATTCACTGTTTTAGGAGTAGAATTCAATCTCCTCACATTGTAGAATAAACCCACACTCCTTACTATGAAAGAATGTCAGAGAGAAAGGTCTGTTTTAGGGAAAAAAAACCTTCCAGAATCACAAGTGGTTTGCTTCAGAGGGACTTTGTAGGGTGATTAATGGACAGGTCCCTCCAAGGCAGGAGGTAACCCCAGACCACTGTGCTCTGGAGCAAGCTGGCCATTGTCAGCCAGTCTGATGCCAAAACTACAGTCTCCTCACAGTTGACCATGGGCTTGGAATGGGGCCAGGAGAAGAAATCCAACTTTATGTTATGGAAGTTTTGAGCCATAGGGGTTCAGTCCATTTTAGTCATTATCCAAAGTGAGAAGAGGAGAAAATGTGGGCCTGAGAAGTGAAGTGACTTTCATGCAATCCTGTAATGGGCTTCTGGAAGAATTAGGATGGTCTCTCTATCTCCTTCCTGGAGATCCTGCCATAGTTCCTTCTCCCTCTCCACACATCCTAGAGTTTCTGCTAGAATTTCAACTCACTCATCAAAAATATTGGAGGCTTTTTAAAATGATTGTTCTTGTAGTAGAATCCAAATAAACGAGGCAGGATGGTGACAACGATTAGGAAACATTTGTCTCTGTGCATGAGGCCTTCACATGCAGATTTGTTTACCCGGTAAATAAACCAGAGCCTGTGATGTCACTCACTACACATGGGTGAACATAATATGAATGAACTTAAACCTTCATTTATGCCTTCTCATTCTGTTTCTGAGAAACAGGTAGCATTGTGTTAATTTGAGTGAGGCTCCCTATTACAATGCAGCATGTCACCTTGGATAATTTTTCAGCATTTGGGGGAAAGAGATAACTTGTATTTGTTTGGTTGAAAATGATTATGGGAATATTGTCAAGATTACATTTTTAAGACAAGTATATTGTGTTTTGTTGCTTTTGGCAGGTAGTATGAAGTGATGTCATGAAGACATCTTACAGTTCCCAAGTTTGAGGGAAAGTTCAGTTTCAGGAATGGGCTAATTGCTCTTATTTGTGGGATAGAAATGAGCAGATAAAAGCATCAACGCCATTGGAAATTTTGGCACTGACTTAGAGTTTTGAAACCTATTTCTCCTCATACATATGCTCTTAGCTCCAATAAGACCTCTGGACTAGGGTGAGGCAAGGAAGGTGCCTAGGACACAATATGTAATGGGGCATCATTCTAGGGTGCTGAGCTTGCATTTTTGTATTTTCAGAGCACAATGGAGAATTTTGCTTTCAAAAAAAATTGGTAAGTTACAAGGGTTGTTTTAAAAGCCAGGAAATAATACCAGTTGTATACAGAAACATCCATGAAGGAAGGTTTTGATGTCCAAACAAGGTGCAGGGGGAGAAAAGGTTCAGGACAGTGAAAATAAAGTGTAGGAGCTCAAATAAGAAGAGGGCATGATTAGGGCTAAGCATGTAGCTTAGTAGTAGAGCAAAAGCTTATGATGTGCAAAGCGCTGGGTTCAATCCCAAGCATAAATAAATATGTACATACATAAAACACATGGAATTGAATGAAAATTAAAATGCCACATTTTAAAATGTGTGTGGTGGAGCTAGGAGTAGTAGCTCATGCCTGTAATCCCAGCATTCTGTGGGGCTGAGGCAGAAGAATGGAGTCCATTCTGGGCAATTTAGCAAATTATGGAGACCCTGTCTCAAAATGAAAAATATGAAAGGAATGGGGGTATATCTCAATGTGAAGGCCTTAAGTTCAATTCCTAGTACTACAAAATTGAAGGTAAAATAAAATGTAATAGAGCTGGGAATGTAGCTCAGTGGCAGACCACTTACCTAGCGTGCATGAGGACCTAGGTTTAATCCCCAACACTGCAAAAAATATTTTTTAAGAGGGCATGGTCTATTAAAATTCAAACTTTCATAAGGAAGTCACCATGAGAGTGTAAGGAGCAGTGTTTCTCTAATGCTCATGTATCAAAATGTCCAGGAAGATTTACTGCTAAACTCCAGTTTCCCAGAGTTTCTAACATAGTAAGTCTGGATCAGCCGAAGAATTTACATTTCTCAAAGAAGCTGCCAGGTGCTGTTCTGGCTCAGGGAGCACAGTTCTCAAACTGCTGTTCTTGAGCAGTCTCTCCAACTGGGGTGGCTGGCTGAGACTCTAAGAATGTTTTAAAACATACCTGAGATTTAGTCTTTACTTGATGTAGTAAGGTAACAGATACTGAGACAACTGTTTGTGAGAGAAGAGTTCATTACCCACAGTTCCCAAGAGCAAGTGGCAGGGTAGGCTGTATGGGGCCACATAGGGAAATACCAGTCAGGAGGCAGACAGTGAGAGGGAACTATGGGCATAAGCCTTTATTGAGGGTTTGTAGGGAGGAGTAGCCAAGGCAAGGGAAGCAGCGGAGGCTTGGCTACTTTGGATAATTTCAGTGGCTCAGGAATACAGGGCTAGTGCCTTATTGTCTGGTAGTTGATCCTGGAATGACTTAGGGTAGAGGAAATACTGGCTTGGTGTATAAAACCTAGATAAAGGAGAAGTTGGTGGTTGGTCTTATGAGCTCTGGATTGGTTTGTTTGCACGTGAAAAGTGCACTAGAAGACAGGTTACTGCTCTCTAAGAATTAGCTAGCCCTGTGGTGGAGTTGGGGGCAGTCTCTTTAGGATTGGAGAGAGACTCTCCAGGATTTGATATGTCAAAGTATATATAAAAAATTTTAAAACACAATTAATACAAAGAATTTTTTATTCTGTCTTTATTGTAATACTAATCTTTATTTTTAAATACTAGTTGTAAAGACCAAATCCTTCCCTGGTAATAATTTCTAATTTAGTTAGTTTCATAAATTGAGATTAGCTTGTGAAGTCATTATTTCTAAAACTGAGAGCCAAAGATGCTTGGAAATCCAAAAACATATCTGTATGAGTCCAAGAGATTTTTAAATACATTAATAATGCTCCATATATAACTTTGAAAAACATATTATCGTGACATGCATATTAATTTATATTATTTATATCAATCTTGAGTTGATGAACAGTAAGCATTATCTATTGTTTTTTAAAAGCTATCTTCTGAAAACAATACAAATGACATCACAAATATAAAAAAGCATCAGATTATTCTCCCTACAAAATAATTTGTCCTTCACCTACTGATAAATTTTTATAAATCCACAAGACTCTATGTGTATGTGTGTAAGTATGTGTATGAGTATGTGTATGAACATGAGTATGTGTATGTGTTTGAGTACATGTATGTGTATGTATGTGGGTGCTTACACAAAAGGTTCTAAAATATTCCTGTATTACTTTCAGATATGGTTATGTGGTCACTCAATTGATTGAAGGGTCATAATTTTATTTGGGTGCTTTGTATGGTGGGGGACATGTTTTTCATTGTTTCTCATGACAAGACAAATGGGGGGGGTAATCAGCTTTTCTCTCAAGAGAATTTGGTGTACTTGGAGGATAAAAGTAGCATCACTTTCATCCGTTCAATACACATCATCACTACTCACTGAGCAGGTGGCTATTTACAAAGTAGTATTCTGCATCAGCTCCTCAGCATTTGAAGGGTTTTCTGAAAGATCACTGTTCCTTCCCAGCTTTATTTGGATCATTGAAGCTGAGGTTTCAGTGATAACTTGAAATCTTTTCTGGGCTGAAAAGTATATGGAATTCCCCAATAGAGCCATAATAAAGTCTGGAAATTACTTCTGGCAGAGGTAGAGTTTTCATGAGGGACTTAAAAAGCCTTAAGTGTGTGCTTAGCTGGCTATAAGGGAAGCCATGCACATTCCAGCAAAATAGAGCGATACACAATGAAACATTTCATGGCCCACAAACTATCCATTACTAATTTGGGTAACTGGAGCACAGAGTTTATTTTCTGTCTGTCTGTCTGTCTGTCTGTCTGCCTGCCTGCCTGCCTGCCTGTCTATCTATCTATCTATCTATCTATCTATCTATCTATCTATCTATCTATCTATTTATCTATCACCTAGTGGTATTAGGGGTTGAACTACTCAGGGCCTTTGCACTCAGCTACATCCCCTGTCCATTTTAAAAAATTTTTGAGATAAGCTCTTGCTAAATTGTTAAATTTCCCAAGCTGAGTTCTAAATGGCCCAGATTGGGGTTTAACTTGCAATCCTTCTATTTCAGCCTCCAAGAGGGCTGGGATTATAGTATTTTATTTATTTTTGTTTTCTTGAAAGCCTATGGCCTGCTGAGATACAGCTAACCCACCCTTAGCATTTTGTTATGTTTTAGGTTTTCTTGCATTCTTTTCTTCCCCCTTCATTTCTTTGACTCCTTAAATATGTTCCTGCTATTTCTTTCTCCCCTATCAATTAATAAACAATTAGATAGATATTTAGTGATATTGGCTAAATATTTATGAGTATTTCTTAACTTACATGAGTAGGGAACAAAGAAACATAACATCCAGTCCCTGAGCAAAAATTCGATTCTGGTAGTACAGGGTAAAGACTCTCCTTTTTTCAATAGCTGTGAAGCATGGTTTTCTGAAGATTGTAATTATTAGCAAAAGCATCAGCCAGAAGCTTGCCTGGGGCAATCCCACAGGTGGAAAAGCTCCAAAATCTGGCTCTAGTGACAGAATGTGAAGACAGACGTCGAGGGTCACAGAAGCCATAAGGTTATATTCCCAGAAGGAAGTTCTGGAATCAGGAGTAGAAGCACGAAGGGTCATCCAGAAATGAAGCATTTTTTTTTTGCTCACAGCTGAAAACAGAAAAGGAAACTGGAGAGAATTTACAGAGACTGAGTCAGATATGCAGCTATTATGGGGTAGAAGGTGATGGAACTTAGATTTATTGCAACTGTCCATTCATCAGTATTTAGCTACGTGCTTTGCATACATTATCTCATTTAATCCTTTTAACAACCTCATGAGCTAGATATTATTATGCCCACTTATTGTTTGAGGAAGTCTCCCAAGGTCATATAGTTAGAAAATGGTGGAGTTGGGATTTGCATCAAAGTCTTTCATCACAGAGCCCATACACTTGCCATCCTATTTTGCTGATGACCTAGTTGCAGACTGATGGGGCCATGCTATAAGTATTTATGTGTGTCTCACAAGCCAGAGGCTATGCTTTTGTATCAACTTACATATCACCTTTCAGAGAAGTTGTGTGTATGAATGAATGCTTTATTATTGTTGTTGTTGCTGTTCTGATTCTGAAGGAACATGTCTTTAGAATTTCAAACCACGCATGACTCATTTCCTGATACATGCTGTCACAATGGTTTCTTTTATGAAAATATTGAATGCAGCCTCTGGAAATAAGAAAGACTTGCTCCATATGCACTGTAGAATAATGCTTAAGCTAAAAAAAGAAGAAAAGGTGACCTTATTAATCCAGTTCCTTCCACACAAAATTCCTACAAACTGTCAGCATCCCACAGGATTTCACCCACATAGCAAATCCTAGTGCAATGCTTTGAACAAAGACATCTAACTCAATAACATTCCAGGAAGCTATTGACAGCACTTTCTGGGTAGAGCACTTTCTTCACCAGTTACTAATTAGGTATAAAGCTGTAAGAATCTTCTGGTCCATAGGAGGAGAGTCTTAAATTCAGTGTTGCAGGACCACAAGGAAGTAATGTGCACGGTTTCACTCAATAAATAAACTAGACATGTAGAGAAGGCACACATGCTTCCACCCCCAAGCTGTTCCTCTGAGAGATATCTGGAAAGAATACAACACTTTCCTCCCAGCCCAGAAGCAGGGTAAGCCCTTTTCCATGGTGGACTGGAGTGCTCATTAAAGTGAAATCCATTTGCCATCACTGCTCTAAAAACATTGTTTATGGGAAAAAGTCACTCAAATGCATATTACTGTTGTCCTTTAGAACTATATCAAGCCCCATTTAATGGATGAAACCTTCCTTCAAGACCTTAACCACTCCTGACCTCCGGCAGTGCATAGTGTCTAAATCTTCCATTGGCATTTACCATAGGCTTCTGTTTTTATCTATTGTCTTAGATGTATGGATTGTGGACCCCTCACCAATGGGGACTACATCTCATCATATGTCTATTATACTGTTGTATATCAGTGTGCTTTGCTAATGGAAGGTGCTCAGAAGTATGCATGGTGCTGTTAAGATAATGTTAGATGTTGAGCATTTGAAAGTGGGAGTAATAAAAGGGGACAGATGGCCCAGCATCAATTTGGTTCACCATTACTGGAGCAAAATTTACTGCTCATGGGTCAGCAGCACTGTTTTACACAGGAAAGGAAAAACATATTGTAATAGAATGTGCAATTTTATTCTAAATAAAACCACAGTTCCATCCAGAGGAAAATTAAGGGAGACAAGTCCAAGATCTCTCTATTTGGTTGCTTGGTGTTGGAAAACAGTAAGATTACCCATGTGTGACAGAACCTCTCCAAGAAAGCAAGACTCATAGGGCATCCTTCATGGATCTCTGATGTGGAAAGAGATTTGTAAAGCCACCCTTCTGGGTGGCTTGCTCTGAGTTTTCCTCCACTCTACCAAGTAGAGCCAGAAGGCTGGATTAGAGATCATAGCAGCTGGACCCTCTGCCTAGGTGGGGTGTCCTATCTTCTCCATCTGTCTATGAGGCTTCCTAATCATCCTCTGTTGTCTTGGCTATGGACCCCACATACTAGCACAGAGACTTTTCCTTTGGGTGATCCCTCAGTTATTAGCTTGTGCTCAGCAGTTTTAGGTAAGAGCTTCTTCTGCCAATATCTTTTTCTTTTTTCTTTTCTTTCCTTTTTTTTTTCCTTCTTTGCTTTTGGACAAGGTCTCACTAAGTTGTTAAATTGCTTAGAGGCTGGGCTCAAACTTGCAGTCTTGTTGCCTCAGCCTCTCAGGGTGCTGGGGTTACAGGCATGTGCTACCATGCTCTGCTTCTGCCAGTATCTTTGGCAATAAAAAGAAACATATTTGTAAGGGGAGGTGGGAGAAAGACATATTGGATAATGGGTACCAAAATGTAATTAGGAGAAATAAGCTCTAGTGATCTAGAATGCAGTGGGGTGACTACTTTACAACAATTTATTTTAGTTTATCATAGCCTGTCTCAAAATACCTAGAAGAGTTAGAAAGTTCTCAACACAAAAATGATAAATGTTTCAGAAGATTGCATAGTACACATAGTGTCAAATTGTCAGACTGTACTCCATAACAAGTACAGTTATTAGATCAATTAAAAAATGAAGAGGTATATTTATCACATATACATCATAAATATCCTATATCATGTATATGCATGTGAGTATATCTATTTCTTAAAATAATATTGCAGATTTTTTTTTTGGTACTAGGGATTGAAAACAGCACTTTTGCACTGAGCTGTATCCCTAACCTTTTCTCATTTTTAATTTTCAGAAAAGGTCTTGCTAATTCACTAAATTGCCCAGGCTTGACTTGAATTTGCAATCCTCCTGCCTCAGTGTCCCAGAGTGGTGGGATTATAGGCATGTGCCACCACAGCCAGAACATTCTAGAATCTTCATAAAACAATCCTTCCCCAAACAGTATCCCTACAGCAACTCCACTCCTCATGCAGGGTCACTTCAAATTTCTATGAGGGAGAAAGACCTTTAATTAAATGACTATGAATAAACATAGTTCTCCAAACCTTTGTCTACCTCATGGAGTGTTTTTCTTCTTTTAATTATGGGAAAAAATTTTAAGTACAGGCAAAATACAGAGAGTAATTAGCAAACACTCAAATATGAACAAAGCATAACAAATTTGTCATTTACATCAGGTTTTTTAAATACAGGAAAGAAATTACTGATAGAGTAAAAAATGTCTTTGTATTCTTTCTCAAGGACTATATACATTTTTCCTTTGAACTTTATATCTTTGTGTTCTTATAATTTCATTATATATATTCATTGTATGCATTATGTCTATTTGTATGTTTGTTTACATAAATGGCATCATACTATACACATAATTGTACAATTTGCTTTATTTCAATAAAATGAAGTACATTTTTCAAAGAGACTTGATTCATTTAGAACAGCTAAATAGTACTTCACATATGAATACATCCCAATTTGATGAACATTAAGTTGTTACTACTTTTTGCTATCACAATAATCCTGAAGCACATAACACACCTTGAACATGAAATTGCTAGGTGTGTATATTTTCAACTTTACTATTAGTGCTAAACTCCACTTATTCCAGTTCTTCCATTAGCAGTGTTGAATATTCCTACTTTTCCAGAGATTCATCACTTAATATTTACTGACTTTTAATTTTTCCTGCTCTGATAGGTGTGAAATAGAATCTAATTTTGTCTTTATTTGCATTTTGCTGATTACTTATGAGGTCAGGTGTCTTTTATACGTTTATTGGCTACTTGTGTGTTCTCATTTATGAATTGCCTGTTCATACCATTTATTCATTTTTTCTCATTTGTTTACTTCGAATCAATATTATACAGAACCTTTATGTATTCTAGATACCAGTCATATGATAGTTATATGCAAATGTATTCTCCCAAGTGATTGTTCAACACTTCATGTTATTTGTAACGAATTCTTTACACTGACATCTTAAATTTTAATCTAGGCCAGTTTATCAATATTTTCCTTTGTGGGCTGTGCTTTTTATGACCTATACAGAAACATGAAGATAATCTAATTTTTTAAAAAAGTTTTAAAGTTCTGATTTTCATAGTAAGGTACATCCATTTGAAATTTGTTTTTTGCTAATGGTATAAGGTAAAAATTTATTGAAAGGCCCTGACAGCACCCATGGTCTAGTTATAATTTCCCCAAGGATTTATGAGGAAGTTATATTGTATTAATTTTCATATGGCTGGTCTGATTTGGGGTTTCACCCGCCCATCTATTATAACCTATTTATTTTCATGCTAATACCAGGGGTGAGTTCACCATCTTTTGTATTTGCTTATTTGTCTCTCACAGTAATGGAGAAGTATTATCTCTCCAAAATCTGCTGGGTTTCTATTTGTTTGTTTTCTTCAGTACTGGTGATTAAACCCAGGGGCACTCTACCATTGACCTACATCCTCAACCCTTTTATTTTTTTATTTTGAAATATGGTCTCACTAAATTATCTAGGGTGACCTTGAATTCATGATCCCCTTGCCTCAGCCTCCTGAGCAGCTGGAGTTTCAGGTGTGCACCACAGTGCCATCTGTGGTTATTAAGATGAGCCCATCTGCAGTGAGAATTGTCTCCTGTGAAAATTATAGATATCACTGTTTCCACATCAATTCCTAGGATAATTTCTTCATTTGGAGTTTCTGTAGCTAATGGATAATACCAGTTGAAGCTCTACAGTTTTTTGTTTTAATTAAACAGGGTGTTGCTGTGTAGTCTAAGCTGGCTTTGAATTCATGATGTAGTCCAGGCTGCCTTCAAACTTGGCAATCTTCCTGCCACAGCCTCCAGAATGCTGGAAGTATAGAAATATTCTATCCACCATGCTTGGCTGCTGAAGCTCTACAATTGCCATATAACAGTTTGTGACTGTAGTTCATAATAAGTACCACTGTGACTTTAAATTCTCTTTTTGTTTCTAGCATCTTAGGTTAATTTTTTTCTATTTTTCGGTTTGAGTGCTTATTTATTTTTTAAATATTTTACATATTTTATGCAGTGTCTCTATGTGCTTATTGTGGCTGAAAATGATTCCCATACATTCTAAGTCAATCTCCTTCAGTGGAAGTCTTCCCCTTTCCCCTATTAATTCTAAACTCCCCATCCATTTAACTCTAAACAGCACCCAATGGTTACTCCTGCTTCCATTATCCTAAGAGAGATAGAAAATAAAATAACAAAAGGCTAGGAGGTTGCTGATGCCCTGTGCGAGAGCACAGGTGCCAGGCCACTGGCACCATGGGAGATTCAGTGGAAGGCACCAAAAGCATAGATGTCAGCCTTTCAAATTCTAAAAGCCTGAGTTATTAGCCCTCTTTCCCCGTTTTTTCCTGTTGCTGCTGCTACATTTGACCAGCATGCAGTGCTTTTCTGTCACCCAGACACCTTTGTTGGCATAGACTGGCCCTAATCACAACTTCCTGTGATCTTTAATAAACGTAGCTGCTTACTAATTACTACTGGTGTACGCTTGTCAATTCTTTCCTCATCATACACAAAACCTGAACTGTTACTGGCCCATTCAACTGTAACACCTTGACCTGTGCATATGTAACATGGTCTAAATTCTTGCTCATTTCATACTGTTCTCATGGCAAATTTTTTATTTCCCCATTCCATATTTTTTATCTATGCATATTTGACACTGACTGTTGCTCATATTTTCCATTATTGTCCTGAAGTTTTTATATTTGTTTACCAAGTTGATTAAGGTATAATTTATACACATAAAATTTACCAAATGTAAATGTACAGTTTGCTGATTTATAGTAAATTAATTAAGAGACACATACATCATTACAATCCAATCTTAAAATAATTCTTTCATCCTAAAAATTTCCTTAGTAATCATTTTCAATTCATCACTACACAAACGTCCAGTCCCAAGCAAACTCTCTTTCCATCCCTATAGTTATATCTGCTCTACAAATTTCATATAAACAGAATCATAAAATATGTACCTTTTTGTCTGACTTCTATTACTTAGCATAATGTTTTTGAGGTTCATTTATGTTGTTACACATATCAATAATACATTTAGTTTATTCTCTCTTATTGCAGTTATATAACCATTGTATGGATATACTATATTTTGTTTACACAATAAACAGTTGATGAACATTTAGATCGCTTCCAGTTTTAAGCTGTAATGAATAAGGCTGATATGAACATTCATATACAAGTCTTCATGTGGATATGTGTTTTCACTTCTCATGGGTTGAAACCTAGAAATGGAATTATCTGGTATATATCTAAATCTATTTCTATACCTATATCTATAACTGTATCTGTTTCTCTATTTCTGTATCTATATATTTGCTGTCATATATTTTTTGGCACTAGAGATTGAACCCAGGGTCTTTGCACTGAGCTAGATCTCCTGTCCTTTTATAATTTTTTTTTTTAATTTTGAGGCAGGGTTTCACTAAGACGCCCAGGCTAGGCTTGAACTTGTGATTCTACTGCCTCAGTCTCCTAGAGTACTGGGATTACAGACATATACCACCATGCTGGTTTGTATGTATAACTTTTTTAACAATCTATCAGACTGTTTTCCAAAGTAGTTGTACCATTTTATGTTCTCATCAATGATGCACGAGGGTATGTTTCTCCATATGCTTGCCAATATTTTGTATTGTCAATCTTTCTTTTTTTTAATAGACAAAGTCTTGGTGTGTAGCCCAGGCTGGTCTTGAACTTGCAATTCTCCTTCCTCAGCCTCCTGAGTGCTTGGATTAAAGGCATGCACTACCTTGCCTAACTCTGTATTGTCAGTCTTTTTGATCATAGCCATTCTAGTGTGAAGTGACATCTTGTTGTGGTTTTAATTTGCATTTTAATTTGTATTCCTCCAATGACTAATAATATTGAGCATTTTTTTCATGTTCTCATCAGACATCTATGTATAATCTTTGGAGAAGTGATTGCTAAAATTGTTTCACTGTTTTTACTGGGTTGTTTGCTATTATTGGGACTAAAGAGTCCTTTGTATGTTCTGTATTCTGGATATAAGCTATTTATTAGACATGTGATCTGAGCAGTTTTCTTCAAGTTTGTGGCTTTATTTTTACTTGAAAAGTAAATTTTAAATTTTATTTATTAATTTTTTGGTGGCACTGGGGATAGAACCCCAGGGATGCTGTCCTACTAAACTACACCCTCAGTCACCCCCTGTCCCCATCTCTTTTTTTATTTTTTAAATTTAAATTTATTTTTGTTTTGTTTTTTGGTACCAGGGATTGAATTTAGGACCTTGCACTTGCGAGGCAGGTGGTGGCACCACTGAGCTGAATCCCCCGCCCACCTCTTTTTTATTTTAATGAAGTGTCTCATTAAGTTGCCCAGGCTGGCCTTGGACTTGTGATCCTCCTGCCTCAGCCTCCTGAATATCTAGAATTACAGGCATGCACTGCTGTACCTGGTCAAAAGTATTTAGTTTTGATGAAATCCAATTTATTGGAGAATAGCTTTGGTGTCATAGCTAAGAAATCTTTTCCAGCTGGATGAGGTGGTGCATACCTATTATCCCAAGATTCTGGGAGGCTGGGGCAGGAGCACCACAAGTTTAAGCCAAGCCTGGGCAACATAGTGACTTAGCAAGACCCTGTCTCAAAAAATGAAAGGCTGTGGATGAAGCTCAGTGTGAAGACCCTGAGTATAATCCCTAGTATTGCCAGTACAGTTAGAAACAATGGAACAGAGGAAATCACTCTCTTCCACTCATTTAATTTTAAACAGTACTTTAGGGCCATTGTCCTAAGAGAGATAGAGAATAACAAAACCTCTGTAAATCTTTGATGCTTTAGTTGAGAGCACATGTCACATTCATGTTGGATCTTCTAGCCTGACCTTCATTCATCTTCACTCTACTTCAACCCGATTAAGGGTTCATGAATAGGCACTACATCTCATGGATGTAATTAAGATCACAATGGATTCTGAGACAGGCATGCATGTTGAGAGTCCCAGAGATAACACAGCACCCTGTCAAACATTCCTGTCAATCATACCTAGAGACTTGGGAGGCACCTGGACTGAGGTGCATAGCCTTTAAATTCCAAAAGCCTGATTTATCTGGGGGCTGCTGCATACTGTATACTGCATTCTGTGTGCAGTGTTTTTGCTCTTTTGTCGTCCTGGCACCACTTTTCTGTTTGTGCCAGAAGACTTTCTCTGAGCACAACTTCCCATGATCTTCAATAAATATAGCAGTTTTTCACTTGCTGTTGGGTGTGCCCTTGCAATTCATTACTCATTGTACACAAGAGCCTGCATTTTATTGGCTGAATTCATTACACGGTAACACTGCAAACAAAACAAAACAGAACAAAACAACCAAAATTTTGCCTAAGATCAGAAAGATTTTCTCTTAAAAGTTTTATAGAATTAAAAAAATAGTTTTATAGAATTAACCCCTACATTTAAGTCTATGATCTATTTTGGGTTAATTCTTGCCTGTGGTTTTCTCTATTCCTATGTGTAGCTTCTGAGATATCTAATTAGTGGAGATCATATCTTAGCCCTTCTAAGGCTTTTTCTTTTTCAGGATCTCCCTGTTAAATTTTTTGCTTATTGTCACTCATTCGAACAGGAACTTTATCCTCAGGCTAGGAGAGTTGTGTATGCTTCTCATTTGTTTCCTACCAAATTTGTTATTTTTAGCTGATTAAAGCATGTGTTTTTCTCCCCAACACCTGCCCTGTAGCAGTAAACCTCCTAATTTTCATGGTGTTATCAATCGCTGAGAGTTCTTTTGCTTAATTCATAGAGAAATCTATGATAAGCAAAGTGCAGTTCTTTTAGTGTTAATAGCTCTGGGCTTTGAATGCCAGTGGCTATCAGCTATTGTTGTTAGCAGCCCTCCACTGCTCTCCCAGCACAAGCCAGATATGGTAGCTCCTGGCAATTCTCTATTGCTCTCAGCTATTCTTTGACTGCTCTTCACCTTCACTGTTACCAGCCCCAGCTGCTGGCCGCTTTCAGTACCAGTGGCCTGTGGTGTTACCAACTCTTAGTGTACCAGCTGAATATGCTCTGATCAAGATAGAAATCACAAATAGGCAAGAATATGCTATCCCAGAGGCTTTATTAGAACTTCTTCTGCAGCATAAGGGAGAAAAGTGCATGGACTTCTCACCAGGCTGAGTGTGAGGATTTCCAAGGCTGAAATAAAGAATTTAACTCACCCTTTTTGTAGAATAAGTTTGCAGGTTTTTTGACCCTTGTTATGGTAAAAGAATTTTTAGGACACATCAGTAAGATGCAAGAGAAGAATTTACTAGACAGAGATATAGGATGCACTCAATGGAGTGCAGTTCCTCAGAAAAACAAGAAGCATTATGAGCCACATTTGGGTACATTTAAGGAGTGTCTTCAAGATAGGGGATCTAGGATGTGTATTTTTACTATCTATCAGGTTACAATGAAGGCCATCTTTTTTTTTTTTTTTGCAGTACCAGAGATCGAACTCAGGATCTTGTGCTGGCCAGGCAGGCGCAGTGCCACTGAGCTAAATCCTCGGCCCCTAGGCCATCTTGAGATATGCTGCCCATCAATACTGTTGCTTCCTGAGGATGGAGTAAGTGCAATTTGCAGGTGAAAAGGACTGTTCTGGAGCCTGGATTTACAAGTGTACTGCAAAAGGACCTTTAGGATTTGTTTTTGTTTTTGTTTTTGGTGAGTTTCCTGAAAGGGAAAAAGGCTTGAATAACTTTTCTGTCTTGAAGCTCCAGTTTTTATTAAAGTGCAATTTTAAAATCTTAATTTTCTTGTCTCTTTTTTTACCTAGTTTTTATTTCTTCTATCCTACTTCCTTCTGAACCCCAACCTTGGTCCCTTATTTGTAAGGGTTTGAAGAAGGCCTAATGATCCTATTTTATGGCATTGATGTTGTCCTGACTGGTTTAAAGGAGACATAGAAATATTGGGTCCTGTCTTTTGAAGAACTATCATTTTTTGATAGCCTGACAAAGAAGGCAAGGACATATGAGACATTAGCCCACAAAACAATGGATCACATAACATAAAAGAATTTCAATGCCCAGTATCACAGCCAGGAAAAAGAGAACTCTTTTTTCTCCTGTTTTTTTTAAGAGAACCAAGATATTAACTAGGCATTAAAGCTCACAGCAGAGTATGACACTGTACTCATTTGTGAAAGTAGATCTTATAACGCAGAAGACACATTTGCAGAGTTGTCCGGAATGTACACACAACAGTCTCTCTCTTTTTTTGTTTTTGGTACCAGGAATCGAACTCTGGACCTTGCGCTTTCGAGGCAGGCGGTGGCATCACTGAGCTAAGTCCCTGGCCCGACATTCTGTTTTCATAATGGCACAGATTCCATTATGTGCTGCTATTAGAATATGCTGATTTGTAGAATGGCCTTTCTCATCATTTTTACTTCTGAATTTAGTAATGAGATATCTTTTGCCATGTCATTTGGTGCATAGTTAGTAAGTGATTCAATGTGCCCCACTGAGATAGGAGATAGGATGTGGCTTAGACTGGCTGAGAAGAGAGGCATGGGATCCTAGGACAGCCTCTCAGGACCCATATGTAGAAGTTTTCTCAGGTTCCCTTGAAATTTGGATGGCATAGAAGGACACAGATGCCAAAAAGAGCTCACTGTCTTTGCTTTCCTCATGATATCCAGCCCTGTATCCTCCAAAGTGTACTTTTATCTTGATTTTTTCCTCTTTCACTTGGCCCAAGCTTGCTCTGCAGAGCCAGTTTCTCCTTCATTCTTTACTTCTACTTTTTCAAATAAACTCTGTCACCTGTTTTTGCTCGTTTCATTCAATTCTTTGCTTGAGACAAGGAGAACCTGGAATCCAACTCCAGAAGGAGATGCAACCACCACAAAACCTGGTAATGTGTACTTGTCAAGTGACATTTAGAAGGAAACTATCTGGTAACAATATTTGGCATAACCAGCCATGAGGAGACCACATAAGGCCCAAAGGGTGCATTTCTTTTCCCCCTAAAACATTGTGAATGCTAAAGGCTTTTCTTTTCTCTTTTCTCTTCTTTTCTCTTCTCTTCTCTTCTCTTCTCTTCTCTTCTCTTCTCTTCTCTTCTCTTCTTTCTTTTCTTTTCTTTTCTTTTCTTTTCTTTTCTTTTCTTTTCTTTTCTTTTCTTTTCT
>NW_004624887.1:2397749-2447118 GCF_000247695.1 Heterocephalus glaber
AAACAATACTGAGATTCCACCTCACCCCAGAAAGAATGGCTGCTATCAAGAAATCAACCAAAGGCCATATTCTTGATAAGCAGAAAAAGTTTGATCCTGACAATCTAGAACAGGAACAGCTTATCTACTATTGCAATATGGCTGCAACTATAGGATAGAAACTATACAAATGAACAGTGTGCTTTAAAAAGGGAGAGAAACCACCCTGGAAAGATTATTCCCCTTTCAACAGAGCCAGACTGGTCTGTAATACCAGTGGAGGACTAAAAAAGATGTCCGATATACCAGCTGCTCTTACCAGGGAGATAAAGAGGTGTGTTGAGTCTCTTGTAAATATACTAATATAGATCCATCTTCCAGAAAGGGAGAAGCACTAGTTGGACATCATTTTATCTGTCAATCAGCCCCAGATATTTGGAGTAGACTACAAAAACTTCATATGGACCCACAGACACCTATGTCCCAGTTGCTGGACATGGCCTTTTCTGTGTTCAACAATTGGGACATAGAGGAGAGACAAAAGAGAAAGACTAAGATTATGGCTGTTGTAATTGGTAATGCTTTAAACCCACCCAGGTCATCTAAGGAAAAAACCAGGGACAACTGGGGAAAGAGTTCCTGTTTCAAGTGCAAGAGAATTGGACGCTGGGCACCAGATTGCACCAAGCCTCCCCCTGGGCCCTGCTCCATATGTAAGGCAGTTAACGTGCCTGACTCATGGCATTGGAGATCTGACTCTCCCTGCTCCCAGAGAGGGGCTAGGTCAGCCAGAGCCCTCATTTCCTGCTCTGACAACTGAAGAGGCCCAGGGGAACCTGCTATGCCCCTGTCCGTGGATGTTGCCATCTCCTCCAAGGAACCCTGGGTACTCTCAGATATCATGGGTGATCCAATTCAATTACTTCATTCTGTTTTGACTTACTTCTCTAGAAATCCCTCCTCTTAATCTATAGCCACAGTTGGGTCAAGAAGACCCCAATAAGAGATTCTTTGCAGCTATACTAATAGAAGAAGCTCCAAAGTTAATTTTGGGGCAGAGACTAGAAATCCTAACTCCCCATCAAGTCAGAGCTACTTTAGAGACCAAAGGTCATTTGTGGATAACACGGGAATGGCTTACCAACTGTCAGGCTATGCTCTTAGACACCCCTGAGGTTATTATAAAAACTTGCACTACTATTAACCCTGCATCTTTGATGCCTACAGGTCCAGAAACGTTAGTCACTCTTGTGAACAAGTGATCTCCTAGACCTATGTAAGCAGGCTATCAATGATCTCCCCCTCCAAAACACTAAAGATGTATGGCTTACTGGTGGAAATAGCTTTTTCAATCATCTATAAAGCGCAGACAGGATATTTTACAACTCCTAGAGGCAATCCATCTCCCTAGACAGGTCATAGTCATGCCTTGTGAAGGTCACCAAAGATATATGTCTGGAGTATCCTTGAGAAATCAAAAGGCTGATAGGGAAACAAAAAGGCAACTTTACAGCCCCTTAAGACTCCAGACTTATTCCCACTTCCTGAGGAACCATTAAAACCAGTCTATACTCTCCAGGAAGATAAATGGGACTCAGAACAAGGGGAAATTAAAAAGGGGCTCTGATGGCATTTAGAAAACAAACTGATTCTTCCTCAAGGGACACAGTGGAAGGTTTTAAAAACACTTTATGATTACTTCCATATGGGAAAAGATGCTACATTGGAAATGGTCACTTGATTTTCACAGAACTAGAACTAGCATCAGCCACCCAACAGGTCTAAACAGCTTGCCCACTCTGTGTCTACAATAGCCCAGGAAATCCCAAACCACTTCCTTTATTAGAACTGTACAGAGGAGAAGGACATACCTTGGGGAGGACTGGTAATAGACTTTACCCATGTACCACCATGTGGAGGATTTAAACGAATGTTGGTCTTGATTGACACCTTTGCAGCTTGGATTGAAGGCTTTCCTATCCATTTAGAAAAGGTTATGGAGGTAGTCAAGGTGCTTGTTAAGGAAATCATTTCCAGATTTGGACTACCCCAGTCTATAGAGTGACGATGGACCTTCCTTTACTTCCCAAATAATTCAGGGAGTAGCAAGGCAAAGCCTTTAAGAATAAAGTACAACTTTCATTCCACTTAGAGGCTTCAATTATCTGGAAAGGTAGAAAGAGCAAACCAGACCTTAAATTGAGCTCTGGAAAAACTTTGCCAAGAGTTGTCTGAGTCCTGGCTCTGATTGCTTTCAATAGCACTCATGGGGTTCATAACATGCCCCAAACTGGGTTAAGTTTGAGCCCATTTGTGATGTTATATGGGAGGCCATTTCTATTTTCTGATATGCTAGTAGATCCAGAGACTATGAGACTCTTACAATAACTCATTAATCTGGGCCAAGTACAACAGGCTATCCAAATATATGGGAACAGAGTCTTGCCAGCTCCTGGCTCAGGGGGACCACCTACCATCCATCCTGGGACCAAATGTTTGTAAAAACTTAGAGAGAGGTCACACACACTGACTAATCAAAACCAAAATGGAAGAGCCCCTTCTGAGTGATCCTTGCCATACCCACTGCAGTAAAGGTGGAAGGGATAATTGGATTCATCTTTCTAGAATAAAGCCAGTCCCACCTGAACTACCTGAAGAACAAGATCATCCAAAAGGAGAGAGCTACTCCTGGGAGTCTCTGGAAGACTTGAGATTTCTCTTCAAAAAGCAAGACTCCATTGCTGCCACTGGAAGTGCGGAAATCTGAACTGCTCCTCCTATTTGGGCTAATATAAAGTTTCTTTTTCTTGTCAAGCAGACAGCTCAATGGTCACCAACTCTTTTCTCATTGTTTTCTGACAGGTTTTTCTTCCTTCAAGCCAGCCAATGAGCCACAGCACCCCAAGGTAGTTGGAGAACACATACTCCTCAGTAGGTAGGGTCTACAGCCCCTTCCAAGTTGAAGAAGCTATAGAAGACAGAGACCTCCACTCCTTCAGCATCCCATAAAGAATTATAGGGATTTGTGTTTCTCAGGGGGAAATGAGATAGGAAATAGGGCATATGTTAGACTGGCAAGGAAGACAGGTGTGGGATCCCAGCACTGCTTCTTAGGACCTGTATGTAGAAGTTCTCATGTGTTCTCTCTCAATTTAGATGGAATAAAAACACACAGGTGCTAAGAAGAGCTCACTATCATAGCTTTCTCATGATATTCAGCCTTGAGTACTCCAGGGTGTTCTTTTATCTGACCTTTTCCTCTTTTACTTGTTCAACAGAGACAGTTTCTCCCTTACTCTTCACTTTTAATTTTTCAAATAAACTCTGTCACCCCTTTTTGCTCATTTCATGCAATTATTTGTTCAAGATGAGAAGAATGTGGAATCCAACTCCAGAAGGAGCCCAAGCACCACAAAATGCAGTAATGTTTATTTGGAGAGCCACTTTAGAAGGAAACTACCTGGTAACACCATTGCACACTCAAGTCTTATTTAGAGATAGTGGCCAGATGATCACACCAGTGAAAAACTGATCCGGTCCATCAATATTACAAGACTGGGAGGTTAGCTGGTTGATCTATGGTTTTAACCCAGTACCCTTGGACCCATGGGTACCCTAATGTACATTTTCCTATCCTTCCTGGAAGCATCCAAGGCTATAGGTTTGTGCCACAGAGCCACTAGGGTATTGTTTGGGTCTGGCCATCTTATTCTAGCTCTTGCCCTCCAGTCAGTAGCAAAGAAGTCTGCATCTCTTAACAGCTTTAATTACAGCTTTAGGTAGTACTCCATCCCATATTTGGGTGGCATTGCTCCATTTATCATAGATACAAGTTTTTTGGTGTTGTTCCCAACAAAGGGGTGCTATATGTTTATTCCAGACCTGAAAATATTTATTTATAAACTGATTATTATATTTTGTCATGGGAGTTTTAGGAGTTAGTGGCAGATCAGGATCTCCATATTTCCATATTTGAATATTAACTGTGACTAGAGAAAAATTTTTTCCATGGTTCTTGTGATGAAAAGTCTCATGTTTTAGCAATTGAGAGACATCAGACCTGGTAGCAAGCTTTAAAATTGTTGGTGCACTTTGTAGCTGTTTAATAAAATTTTGAAGCTTTATCAAATCATTTCCCTGTAGAGAAGATACCCACCATGGTAGTGCAAATGTACTAGAAGTGGGAGATTTTCTACAAATCCAGCATGCATCTTTGTTAAAGTTTTTAGAATATTGCTGGGCTCAGTCAAGGAAAACATTGCTTCCCTCATTGGAGAATGGTATAAGAGTTAGAAAAAAAATGATTTGTCTGACTTTGATTTTAGACTGGTAATCAAAATTTTTTGTGTCTATAAGTTATAGGTGTAGCTACAGACTGCCAGCAGGGACTGGTGCAGTATTTGGAGACCTCCTTTTATATTTAGCCAAGCTTTTAATTTAATATTATTCTCTCTCTCTCTCTCTCTCTCTCTCTCTCTCTCTCTCTCTCTCTCTTTCCAGAGTCTGTCAAAAACATGTATACACAATAGCCAACTTAGTTTTTTTATATATAACATTGGTTGGGATGAGGCTCAATAAGGCTCTGGGTAAAAACTGAAGAAACTACCCAACAGTGGAGTAAACTGAAGCAAACTACTTCAGGTGGCTGATTTTTTGGCCACAGAGAGGGGTTTGGTCCAGTAATTTCTCAGACCCAAAGGCCCTCACTTATGGGAACTTTTACAAATAGATATTATTTTAATATTAGAAATTTAGTTCTTAGTCAATTCAAGAACTCAATCTCAAACCTTTATGTATATTAATAGTTTATGAAAACGATTTAATAAACCAAATATATTACCTTGTATAAGCCTTAAGAAGACTTGAGTTTACATTTAGCAACTGATAACTTAGACGTTGAACATTTATAAGCAAATCTCAATATTTACTTATTTACTCACCTTAACCATTATTTTACATGTCTCATGAGAATCAAAGAATAGCACAGTTGACATATTTAAGATATATATATATATATATGTACCAGGGATCAATCTCAGGACCTTGAGCTTGCAAGGCAAGTGTGGTGCCACTGAGCTAAATCCCCGGCCCTAAGCTATATATTTTTTTTAACCAAAGAAAATCTCTTAGGTTATTGTACATAGACAACAATAAACATTGTATTTCTAAAAGCAAGTTTTTATAAATATTATTTTGATTGGCTAACGACCTGGATGGAAACATCTCATCAATTTTAAAGACATCTTTATTTTTGCCAACTGATTTTAATTAACTCACTGTTAAGCCATGTGAACAAAAAGCATTTGGGCTACATTATGAGTGTCCAATGTAAGGAGAACTTTTGGAGGGTAATATATACTTGAAAATCAACACAGAAACACACATATTAATCTAAATCATATATAATCTCTATGTTACTTGAAGGCTCTTATTTGCAAGTCTCCTGTAAGCCTTGAGTATATTAACCTTCACCCTGTAATGTTTTGAGTTTGACTATCCCTAAAAATTTGTACAATCAATTTTTTGTTTGAAAAAGCCCTAACCAAACCAGAAGTCTATAAGGGCAAAAAATAAAAATGAAAATAAATTGTTGAGCTCAAAAAAATTTTTTTAATGAAGTAAGTACTTTTAACCAACTATTAAAACATATTAACAGGGAGATAAACAGACAAGATAACATACATAAAACTACTTTATTAAATTAAATTGCACTTTTATATATGCTGGCCATGCTGAATTATAATAATCTTTTTTATAGTTGTAGGTTTATAACTATAAATAAAATAGAATTTTTTCTAAGGTCTGTCAATTAGCTCTCCTTTTTATGAATATAACAGTATTAATACATTAAGCTACTCTGAGTATCTTTCTTGTTAGTTAAATGCTATATAGACTTATAACCAATAAGATTCAGAAGGGGAAAAGAAAGAAGAGCTTAGAGGCCTTGTCATTTTACTCTCTAATTTACCTTTGGAGAAAAATCAACTTTTAAAATCTTTTATCCTAAATTGGTCCCAAGTTTATAAATTACAACCTGAAGGTAATGTTTGGGGGACAGAGATTTAGTTACTCTTAATCGTAGAAGATCTACCATATGCTTTTAAAATCTCTTTTGTGTGCATGTGGAAAGAGATAAAGAAAATAAAAAAGAAAGACAGGATGCTTTCCTGAGTTCAAGAAGCCAGAGCTGCCTGCCTCACCCCAGGGGTCCCGCCATGTGGAGCAGTGGGACAACCCAAACTGGGCTAGGCCACATGTACAACCCTCCCAATGCCAGGGTCAAGCTACACTAGAACTGCCCAGGATGGCAGCTTTGCCCTGTTCTCCGTGCTCACAGAACTCAAAAGGGTGAAAATGTCTGAAGCACACATCAGTAAAAACAGAGGCCATGTGCTTCCCCTTACTGCTCCCACGTGGTGGGACACACGAGGCCTCTCCATTGTCCAGTTCCCTGCCTCTCCCTGACAAGTAATATCAGAAAAAAAGTGAAAGGATTTGAGACAGGGAGAAAGAAGAAAAAAAAGAAAGAAAAGCCTTTTGGCTGAGCTTACCAGATTTGAAGTCTCTGCAGTCTCCATGATTCTTTATACATCACTTCCTGGTCATCAAGATAAATGTCACCGGGCAGGGTCTGAGAGTCTCTGAGGCTAAAATAAAGAATTACCCAACTCTTCTTGTAAAATTAGTTTGTGGGTTCACTGACTTTTGTCGTGGAAAAAGAGTTTTCAGGACACATCAGTGAGAAGCAAGAGAAAGGTTTATTAGAGATATAGGATACACTAAAGAGGGGAGTGTTGATGCTCAAAAAAATGAGAAACATTATGAGCTGGAGCTGGATACATTTAAGGGAATGTCTTCAATGCAAGCCATCTACATGTGTTTGAAGTTGAGATATGCTGCCAAACAATATTATTGCTTCCTGAGGATGGAAAAAAGTACAATTTACCTGTAAAAAGGACAGGTTAAGAGCCCAGATTTACAGGGTTATTGTAAAATGACCTTTAGGAATTTTTTGAGTAAGTTTCCTAAAAGGAAAAAAGGCTTTGAGTAACTTTTGTGTGTTACAGCTGCAGTTTTTCTTAAAAGTACAATTTCAAAATCTCAATTTTTAGGCCCCCTTTTTACCTAGTTGTTATATCTTCTATCCTACTTGAGACTGACCCAATAAGGGTAAGGAGAGGTTGCTTATATATAAGAAAATAAAGGCAGGTTCACACATAAACAATGTCAGACTTTGTGTTTAGTCATGTGTAGGGGAGGGCCTCCTTGGATGGAGTCATCCAGATGGTTTGAGGAGTTGAGTCATCTGGAATGGACCTGTGACCAAAGCTTGCTACCCAAAACAAATGTCTCCCAGAGCAGCTATGGGGTACCTGCTATAGCCATGGCTGACTATAAGGAATTTGGGGAAACCATGGAATAAAAAAAATAGAGTATTCTTGAGGAACATGAGGCCTTCTCTTTTGTCTCTGTTGTCTAGTTCCGTGCCAGTAAAACTAAGTTCTTACTGGTGGAACTAAAGGGCAGGGTATTTGAACACCTCCTGCAATGAAAGCCACAGACTCCAACTATTCTTACCTGAAGCTCAAATAATTTCTCAAGAATAAATGTTTCTCAATTTATTTTCTACCTTTATGTAATTCCGAAGCCCTAATTTATTGTTGTTGTTTTTAAGATAGGGTCTGTTTTAGTCACTTGTTTTGTCACTAGTACAAAATAACTGACAACTGTAACTTGAAGGAAGAGAAGTTTATTTTGGCTCACAGGTTCAGTCCATGGTCGGCTTGCTCCAAGGCATGAAGGACATGATAGAAGTAGTACAGTTAGAAACAATGGAGATGAGGAAGTCACTCTCTTCTACCTATTTATTTTTAAACAAAACCCTAGGGCCATTTCTCCTTCCATTGTCCTAAGAAAGGTAGAGAATAACAAAACAAACAACAACAACAACAACAACAACAAAAACAAGAAATCTCTTATGCTGTAGGCAAGTGCACAGGTAGGTTCATTGGATCTCCCAGCCTTACTTCCAGTGACCTTCACCCTACTCTAACCTGATTAAGGGTTCATGAGTAGGCACTACATCTCATGCATGTAATTAAGATCAGAATGGATTCTGGGATGGGCATGCATGTTGAGAGCCCCTAAGATGACACAGCACCGTGTCAATCATACCTATAGACTCAGGTATGAGGATGGGGTGCATATTCTTTAAATTCCAAAAGCCTGATTTATCTGGGGGCTGCTGTGTGCAGTGCTTTTACTTTCCTCTCATCCTGGTACTACTTTTCTGTGTGTATCATATTTTTGTCAGCATAAACTTGCCCTGAGCACATCTTCCCATGATCTTCAATAAATGTAGTTGCTTTCCACTTGCCAATGGGTATGTGCATGCAATTCGTTGCTTGTCATACACAAGAGCCTGGGTTATACCTGCCGAGTCCATCACTCAATAACAGAAGGGTAGGACAGAGGAAAGGTTGCTTATGGCATGGTGGCCAGGAAGCAGAGAGAAGGGAGAAGCTGGGAAGAAATATAAATCCTTCCAGATAATCCCGTTTTGACTAGGCCCCACCTAACAACAGCACATTCAGAGGCTGCACTCACCAGAGAAAGAATTCACTTAATGGGCATAGTGCCCCCATGATTCAATCACCTTTCAAAAGCACCACCTCTTGGTTGATGGAGCTTTGGGGGATATCTAGATATAAACCATAACAAGGTCTCATTATACAGCTCAGGCTGGCTTTGAATTATGTAGCCTAGCCCAAGGTAGTCTCAAACTTGGGATCCTCCTGCCTCAGTCTCCTGAATGCTGGGATTACAGGCATGTGCCACCATGCCTGGCACCTAAAATGGTTGTTTTGATATTTTTGCATAGTTTTATACTTGTTCTTTACTGAGAGGATTCATTAATATCTTCATAACCTAAAATCTTTCCCTTGTTTTGTTTTGAATGACACTCTAAGTACCTCTTAGTCTCTCTTATACCTTCTTGTGCCATAAATATCAGAAGGATCTACATTTCATGCCCTGGCTTAACTGGATTTCAGGTTGCTCTACCCAGGTAGTTCATTCCCATGAGCCAAACTTCCATCCAATTCAACTCTCCTTACTCGCCTCATGGAGCCTGGAAGCTTTAGTTCCTATAGAGTGATATTTTCCCTGCGTAGAATGATTTTTTTCACATGGAGAATCTTCTGCATGACAATGGGATGACTTTTACAGTTGTGTGCTACATAATGATGCCTCAGTCAATCATGAACTGCATATTACAGCCCCATTAGATTAAAATGGTGCTGATTAAAATGTATCATCTAATGATGTCATAACTGTCATAATGTTAGAGTGAAATACATTAGTTTCATCTTTATGGTGATGTTAGCATAACATGATAATAGATGACTATATTATATTTATGATACTATATTTTAAAATCATATTTTAGAGTATATTCCTTCTACTTATTAAAAGTGTTTGCTGTAAAACATGTCCTGTTACACCAACAGCAACTCTATGCATCTTGTGTTCTCTGCATGAATTGATTGCATAAAGAGGCCACGTGGAGTGACTGATCTATTATACCATCTAGGTTTGTGTAAGTACTCTAGGATGTTCATACATCCACAAAATTGCCTAAAGACACAATTCTTAGATTCTTTAAGACTTATTCCCTTTGTTAAAGACACATGACTGTATATCCAATTAGTAAACATTTTAAATAATTTTACTGGAAGGAACCTAAAATTTGGAACACTTTTATCCAAGACTAGAAACCTGGTGACTCTAGGTATGAATAGGAGGTAGAGAAATAGTTAACTTGGATTGCATAGAGAACATAAAATTTGAGGCAGACTAATGTACAAGGACCTTTAAAAAAAGGCATGCAAATTAACATAAGACTATAAAGCCCATAGCTATAACCTTCAATTCACAATGTAAGAAAATGTCCATAATGTCTGGTCAGGTTGTGGCATGAATCCTAAACATTCCAGGAAGATAATATTTACTGTTGCCCTTCAGGCATGTAGATAGGAACTGGGATAAGAAAAGTTATTTTGAAAGTAGTAGCTGTAGAATGGGAGGGAGGCCTTGGAGCTAACTGAATTGTGTTATGGTGAGTTTTATTGGAGAAATATTCTTCCACTTTAAGTAAAACAATATTTTATGGTGGTTTACAGCATATTATCTGGAATCAAATGCAATTACACACATGAGGGAACCAGAAAGATTCTCTCTTTAACTTCCCTTTCTCATATCATCCTTAGACACCTGATATATTTGTGCAAGGCATCTGGTAACTCCATTCAGAGAGATATATTTTTACCACCAATTCACAACTAAGAGAAACTTTAAGTCTAACCAATTTACATAGTTAAAGAGCCAGGAAAGCATAAGAGATACTTTTTTGAGAAAGTGGGGATAGTGGTGTCTTGGGGGTATCAACAAGACAGTGGGGAGTCCCACTTAATTTCTTTCCATAGTCTTACAGATCCTACTAGAATTCTACTGAAGCCAGGAGCAGGGTTTACCTGGGCTAGCTTGAAGTTGTAGGGTAGGTAGTAGAAAGGGAGGGGACACTTTCAAGACTGGGGAGGACAGCTATTTATTTTTTAAAAGGTTCTTGAAGGAAGGGGGGGGAGAGAGAGAGAGAGAGAGAGAGAAGGTATGATGGAACTACAAAACTGCATTACAAATTACTAATTATCTTCATAAATTTTCAGATCAGTTTGAATTCATTGAGATGGATCATGTGGTGGCTGGTATTACCCAATTCATAGGAGTACAGGAAGTCTTTAATTCATAAAAGTATCCACTGAATGCCTAGAATCTTTGAATCTTTTCAGCATTTTGCTAAATGCCATTAATTCTACACTCTGAAAGTCTTTGTCTTTTTGACATCAGCATTCAAAGGAAACTCTGAAATGCATTATAAATATAATGTACCTCATTTCCTTGCTTTTTGAGATACCACTTTCCTATTCTGAAATTGATATACATTTTTAAATCAGCTTATTAATTTAATGAGGTACCATTACTTATTTCTTTGAACACCTCTTATTAAATCAAAGCTGTGTCTTACAGTCTGTGAGACCTTACAATGGAAGAAACAGTGAAAAAGTTAGGAGCATGAATTCTGGTCAGGCAGAACTAAGTTTCAATACTTTATTAACTAAAGCTTCTGTGACCTGGGGCCAGATCTTTTCTTTTCTTTTCTTCATTCTTTTTTGAGGTACTCAGCATCAAACCCAGGGGCATTATACCATAGAACCACATCCCCCCGCCCTTTAATTTTGAGACAGTCTTGCTATGTTGCCTGGGCTGGCCTTGAACTTGAGATCCTCCTGTTTCAGTCTCCCAAGTAGCTGGGGTTACAGCTATGAGCCATCATAGCAGGCTACTTCATTATATTAAGCCCCAGCTTTCTCATTGGCAAAATTGATATAATAAGATCTATTTTGTAGGGATTTGAGAATTAAATGAGGTAGAAATGAACATTCTATTATTATAAGCTCTTATGATATACTCATTTTTCTTTCCTCTTTCAGCCTTTGTTGACAAGTATTATCCAACGTATTCCCCAAAAATCAGGCATAGAGAAAATTTATCAAACTCCACTAGTACATTGTATATTGAAGATCTTCTTATATTCAGCACCATATTAGGCACTCTCAGAAAAGTTGCAGAATCATGGCATGATGTCTGCCCCTTAAGAGCCTATGACCTAGATGAGGACAGAAGATAAATGATTAGAGAATATGTGTTTTTATAACTGTTAAATAATTTAGTATGTAGTGATATAAATCAGGTTAAAGTGATTATCATTCCTTGAAAAAAGGGACTTTGGTTTATGGGAATAAAATGAATTCAAGAGTCAGATTAGGGTTCAAATTATGATTCTGCCACTTACTAGCCATGTAACTTTGGGAAAGATAAATAGCTGCCCTGAGCCTCCTCTCAGTTGTTGATAAAGTAGGGGGTCCTATATCTATGTTACAAGGTTGCTATGGAAAGTAGAAATAAAGTCCATGAGCTCTAGCTGGTTCTTAATAAGTAATAGAGATTATTTTATATATCTTTATTTCCTCCATAGCACAGCACCTACCTCAGCAGTCTGTACAGAAATATGTAACCAGCAAATGTTTACTGAACTGAAAAATTAGCATTTCTTCTATATTTTCTTCTTCAGGTTGTTTTATTGACTGCTATCATATGTAGCTTCATAGTGGTCATCCAGGTGAAATAAATTGGTGGACAATTTGTGAGCTGTCATATTTTCAAAATCTATCTATGATCTGGAAAAGATTCATGAATTCAAATTAACTGAAAGGTCATTGTTTTCACTATTTCACTGATGAATATTCTAGCAGACAATTCTAGCAGGAAACTGTAAATTTCCTCCTTGATCTTTACTGTGCTGTATATGTGTTATCTTTTGCCAAATACTCCACACAGGCAAGTGTTTTGCTTTCCATATTAAATGTTCTTGAGAAAAACAACCAATTACAAAGTTAATCAGCGAATTTCCCCATTAAACAGATCATGTTCTGATCACTCTGTCAGAGAAACATTTGATGTATGAAAAAGAACTTTCCAGGCTGGGGGCATAGTTCAGTAGTAGGGAGCTTTTAAGCATGGTGAAGGCCCTGGGTACTATCCCCAGCACAGCAAAAAAAGTAAAAATGAAAAGAAGAAAAAAAAGGAAGAATATTCCTGTAGACTAAAACATATCTCAGGCTCAAGTTTGCACTAAGTAGAGCTAGGAAGGCCTTCTTAATTAATTTCTCTCAAGATATATACATTTCCACGTGTAAGAAATTGTGCCAGGGGCTATGAGGTAAAAAAGACATATAAGAGCTATTCTCTGTTTTCAAAGGTTTTTGGATCACAGAGACACACAATAATATCTGTAACATAAGGCAAAATATCAGGTGGTTTACGAGAGGCACAACATGCTTTGGGAACATGAAAGTTGGACAGGCTCTTTATTGTAGGAGAAACTGGGAAAACTCCTGGTGGAAATGCAACCTAGTTTTTTTGTTTTGTTTTGTTTTTTGTTTTTTTAAGATCTGGAAATTTATTTTAGACTTACTATCTAACATAAACATATTTCCTTATAATCTGTTTCTCCCAAAGGCAATCATTTACTTCTTCAAAATAAATTTGGTTGTTATTCAAAAAACTACAGATATACAGTACTATTACTCTTAAATGAAGTTTTATAAACAGAGGGAAAAGAACACATAATATATCTAATAGGTGCTTCATTTGTCCTCAAAGTCAATCCTTTTGTATGATTTTCAAACTGTGCTAACTTACATAATAAACCACTGGGAAAAACATAAGTTTCCACTGGGAAAAACATAAGTTCAAATACCAAAATGTATTATTCTAGAAGAAAAATATATAAAAATATTGGATGAAGATGTGTCTGTATATATATATACACACATATATATATACATACACACATACACAAACCATGAGTTAGTATGCTCTAGTTCCTATTTAGTTAAGATGAACAAATATATACAAACATCACGCATGCTAAACAAGATAAAGCAAGGTAATATTCAAATGTAAATAGCACTGAATAGTACACATAAATAGATATCACATTCTTATCTTACTAAAGTCAATGTAATGGACTTTGTGGAAAGTAATGTATCTAGTTTTCAGCCTCACAACTTCAAAAGTAATATAAAAATTTTGAAGAACCTTTAAAGTTGAAAAGAATAGCAAAAGATTTTTTAAAAACACATGAAGAACGATTACAGAATTCGAATAGGCATTTTTTGTGAGACAGGGTCTCCCTGTGTAGTTCACAGTGGCCTTGAACTATGTAGTTCAGGCTGACCTCAAACTCACAGCAAAATATTTCTTTAGTCTTTGATTTGTTCTTTTTATTAGGAAAAAATTCCAGCTAATTATAAAGTGATTTTTAAAAATTAACCGGCATGATCCTTTATACATTTTACCAGCTATTTCACGACCCTTAAACTTTGTCCTAAAATACCCCATTCTGGCCAGGTGTGGTGGTACATTCCTGTAATCCCAGCACATGGGAGGCTGAGGCAGGAGGATCACTATGAGTTTGAGGCCAGCCTGGGCCACATAGTGAGTTCAAGGCCAGCCTGAACTACATAGAAAGACCCTCTCTAAAAAAAACCCCAAAAAACAAAGTCTACAAAAAACAATTTAAGTGAAAGAACATAATCTAATAAAACTATACAGTGAAAAAAATATAGACGCTACAGAAAAAAATCAGAAGCACTATATAGAAGAAATTTTCTTATGATCAATAATAAGCAACTGTCCAAAATATTTTTAATATTAGAATTATATGGCAGTCACTGGGCACGGTGACACACACCTGTAATCCCAGCACCCAGGAGGCTAAGGCAGGAGGATTGTCATGAGTTCAAGGTCAGCTTTGGGCTATATAGTGAGTTCAAAGCCAACCTTACATAGCAAGACCCTGTCTCAAAAACAAAACAAAACAAAAAAAACCACCTTCAGTAAATTGAACAAAGTGAAACATTATGAGAATCACCTGAGGAATTTTTTTCTAACTATGTAGTGACTTGCCTCTTTATCCCTTCTAGATTTGGCAAATGTGTAGAGATAAGTAGAAGAATTAAGAAGGGTGAGGAATATATATTATGTTATAAACATTCATATATACATGTATATTATGAAGAAAATTCCCCAGGTGATTCATACAGCTACTGTCTAGCATTTGCTGGGGAATTCTGTTCATAAGTAAATGATATGCTATTATGGCCTAGAAACAATTTTGTCACACATATAAGCTGAAATATAATTTTACCTGTATGAGTGGGAAAATCAACTAAGATACCCTGTAATAAGCTACTATGTCTTCCATTTTACTGATGGAAAAATATCAAAGTTTCATGAAAAGTTATATTTAGGTATGAACTATAAAAAATTGTTTAATATTATCTATAAAATTAGCTTAAAATCCAATTATACAAAAAAACCTTAGTTCCTATCCACTCTACTACTCAAGGGTTTTCATAATAACCGAAAGTTTTACCACAAAAGATTATAAAAGCATTTAAAATACAATTTTATACAATTTTATTTGTACTTTAAAATTTAAACAACTTGCTGGGAACATCCTTATTGAGGTAATGTAGTCGTATTTATTTGAAACTAAACTTTGAGACAGGCTCACTATATTTTTCAAGAGCAAGTAACAAATGTTAGCTGAAAATAGCCAACTTAACAATTATTTGTAACACAGACTTGATTATGTGAGCCTACAGAGCCTCCCCACCTCTGGATTCCCTGTGGAGGAGGGAGTCTTTGTGTGCTTTTCTGTGTTGGTTCCACTGAATTCATTACAATAGAGATGGACATTTGATATTCATAACGATCCAACATCTGAGCAATCTTCTTTCTAGACACACCATGTTTATTCCTCTTTTCTAATTCTTCAGGATCAAATTTCCACCAAGTTTCAGGTTCATGAAACTCTACTCTGTATCCTTTTCCTATTGCCATTTCCACATACGGTTTCATTTCCCAAGCTTGTGTATTAGTGTTGTCTATTATAACTGGAGATGTCCCCTGATCAATAGCTTCTTTTGCTCTGCTCTGGTTCCAGTCATGGGCATCACCAAGCTGATTAACATTATGCCTGTACCCATCTTGATGGTGAAAATAGTCATCAGTGCTGAACACAATGCCATCACAACTCTGACCAAGCAGAATTCTAGACAATGTTGTTTTCCCAGAACCAGGCAGACCTCTTTTTTTTCTTTTTGCACTTTATTAAATTCTTTTATTGGTACATTGTAGTACACAACACAATTACATTTCTCATTGGGAATTGTACCTTTACATAATGCATCTTGGTTCTTATTTTTTCCCCATTCCTAGCCCTCCCTTCACGCCCTCCACCCTTCCCTATTTACAAAGACTTTATTTCCATTTTTTCCATTTCTCAGCATTTTTTCCTTTCCCTTCTTTCCTTTCCCCTGCCCCTCCCACTACCCCTACCCCTTTGGACCTTTTCTTCCTATTTTACATTATCAATTATTCATTCTAATCATTGGTACACTTTAGGTATACAATATAATGACATTCCTCATTGGAAATTTTCACCTTTACATAATCTCTCTTGGTTCTTATTTTTCACCCTTACCCAGCCCTCCCTTCAACCCTCCATTCCTCCCTATTTACAAAGATTTTGTTTCTATTTTTCCATTTTCTCATATTAATCCCACTCCCTTCTATCCTTTCCCCTAGCCCTCCCACTTCCTTCCCCTTTGCCCCTTTTCTTCCTATTTCACATGACCTATTATACATTTAGTCCTTATTTACACTTTCAGTTTCTCACACTTAATAGAATAAGTAATTTCTGCAATTTATTTAACTTTTCTTCTTGAAACTGCTGGTTCACAAACCTGTCCATTCCATTATGCTTGTCCACAGGAGGCTCTTTCCAGCTTCTTTCTCTGATTTCACATAAACTGTTACTCACATATCCATCTTGCACATTCTAGGCATTTCTAGGGGGATGAACACTACTGCTATTCTCACTACAGTCAGTATATTCATTGTTCTGATCAAAAGTCAAACAATTCCAGTTAACAAGACAACTATTTACATCATACCCAATTTGAATATGATTGTCTTCTTGAGCATGGAAAATACTTGGTGATGGATTTGGTGGAGCACTAAATCTTTGAATATTTAAATGATAGTTAAAACTGGGAAGAGGAGGACCATGGGGTACTATGAAAGGATGCACTGATTCCCATTCAGGCCTGAAGGAAGTAAATGAAGTATCACAAAATGTAGGTATCACTTGTCCATCATAGGTATATTTGCCTGGCTTATTGCCCAAGTACTGTTGATAACCACAATGTGGCTGAAGAGTACTATTAAGATCTTTAGTTGCTTCATTAGATCTTAAGACATCATTATTATAGCCCTCATAATATAGAAGAAGTTGTTCCTGAGATGGTTCAGATTCCTTACAACTGACTTCTGAATTATCGTTTTCATTTTCAAGTTCTTCAATTTCTTTGTAAAACTGTGATAATTCAGTGTCAATCTCTAATTTTTTGGTGTAAAATTTCCATTTCTTTTCTTGTCTTCCTTTGCCATTTGTATCATCTTGAGTGTCTGTCTCATTCCTTCTTTCATTACATTTCTTTTTCGCTGGGGGTTTGTAAATGGGTCCTATAAATGCTTTACTTGTACTATATATTTCATCATCTGTTGATACTAATGGAGATTTTCCATCCTGTAAAATTTGTGAACCAATAGATTCAATAACATCTAGTCTATTACAAGGCATCTCATTACGCAAAGGTTTCTGCAAATCTATAGTTTGAGTTTTGTCCTCCTGAAGAAAATCAGCACTGCTACGATGTGGGAAAATATAAGCTTATGTGCTGACTTCAATTTTTTATAGCATGGTTCATTTGTTAGTTCTTTTCCAGGTCCCAAGAACCTAGCTTCACTTTCACCACAAGGCATCTTCTTCTACAGGCTCTACATGGACCTTTACTTCACCCCAAAAAGAAATTATCCTACAAGACACGAAACTCCATCAAAATGAAAAAACACTCAAACACCATCACAAAGCAGAGAGGGAGAAACCAAAATCCCAGCCGTCAGACTCAGAGGCAATAACTGCTGCAACCTAGTTTTGATTCTTGATACAGACTCATATGTCCTAAACCTCTATTAGCTACTGAAGGAAATAAATCTTATCCAAATCTTACATCTGCCTTAGGTAGAATTATTCCTACTTTTGTGAATTTGTCAACAAAGCTGGTCCCCCAGATCTGACATTAAAATCTTCAGCAAACTCCTACTTTCTAAAGTTTTCCTTTTATTTCCCTTGTACAGGGTAGCACTCTTCAGTAGGCCAACCCTAAATATATCAGCCTACTTGGTTCCCGATTAATATAAAAATCTGTTAAATGGAGCCTATATTTTCTAAGGATACAACATTATGATTTGGCTTTCTAAACCTGAAACCTATTTTGCCTCATAAAAATATTAATCAATAAAAACATTTCAAAAAGAAAACACAAATATACGTTTTCTTAAAATATGAATATTTAGGGGTAGGGATATAGCTCAGTGGTAGATCACTTGGCTAGCATGTGCAAAGCCCTGGGTTCTATCCCCGTAACTGCAAATTTATATATTTATATATATATTTATGAAATATGTAAAACCAAACACTTACAAAAGCTGCATTTTAAATGCTCCTGTGGAGGATTTTTTTTCCTACAAGATAGGTAAGTTGTCTTCTTAAAATAAATGTTTAATGAAGTTTGGATTAACGATCTCTTCTTGTTCTTTATTTCCTGGTAAATCTTCCTCTAGTAAGCATAGGCATTCATAATTAGGGTCATCTTTCTTAAATTTTTTTCCTCTGCTGATTTGTTGTGAATAAATGCTTTTTAAAACCTATGAAAGGCAAAAGCTAGTGGGAGGTAGTTTCCATGGTGACTTCAGAGTTTGTATTGTTGTTTTCAGACATCATAAATGTGGAGGTTGCTTTTGCTTATTGCTGTGCAGTTCTTCCTCATGGTAAGAAAGATCATAGGGCAGAAGGTGAGGGGGTTATGGGCAGTCTAATAGTCTGGACAGCCTGTGGTGTTCATTTAGAATCATTGTGTCTCTTATGTTGATGTGTCTAACTGTATCATTTGATTCTGAATCTGATCTTGAGTAGCCACTGCTCAGATACCTAGATAAACACACCAGAGAGATACTCAGGTAGCATATGTAAATGGGGTTAGGAAACAGGGCTTGTTGTCACAAATGAATGAAAGTTGATGATGTATCTTCATAAAGCAGAAAGTACATTACTTGTTTTCCAGACTAATTCATTCTGTCTTTAAGTAAAACCATTTTAATGTTTAATGTGAGAAGAGGAAGAGAAAGCCATTGCTTCCTTCAAAGTCAAATTCACATTCATTTCCCTTTACCATTGTAATGGACATATTTAAAAAAACAGTAAAAGAATTGCAGACTGCATGTTATACAGTATCTGTAATAACTTTGTTTATATTATGATAAAGACTTCCAGATAATATGCCCTTATTTAGTTACTGTATTATTTTCGCTCTAAATATCACCTGGCAACTCATATAGTAAAGAGAATTTAACCTTGACTGAAGAGAGGTCTAGCCTTTGCCCCTGACTCCTATGAGTCTCTAAGCCCCTAGAATATCCTGTGTGATAAAAGTGTCTTTGTATCCTGGCTTGGTGGAATGTGCCTGTAATCGCAGCTATTTGGGAGGCCGAGGCAAGAGGACTGCAAGCTCGAAGCCAATCTGGGTAATTTAGCAAGACTCTGTCTCAAAATTAAAAAGATCTAAGGGTGTAGTTTAGCACTAGAACACTTGCCTCCAAGGCCCTGTGTTCGAGCTCTAGTACTGAAAAAAAAAAGGAGGAGAAGGAGGAGGAGGAGGGGGAGGAGGAGGAGGAGGAAGAAGAAGAAGAAGAAGAGGAAAGAAAAGAAAAAGAAAAAGAAAAAGTGCCCTTTAAAAAAATCTGGGGTCTGTGAAGCCACACCAGATAATCTAATAATATGATATATGCTGGTGATTTTGGTTCACACAGTATCAGCTTGTCACATGGGTGGACAACCCGGTCCATGTGCTGGAGCCCCAGTAGTTCTGTGAGTCCTACTAGCTAATTATCCAATCTGAGGCTGGTCTTAGGGACCTGCAAATTAGCAACTGGTGTCAGAAATGTGTGGTCTCAGGAACCCTTCTCTAATTTTCCTCTCCTCTAGCTAAACTAAAACACTGCAACATGGGGAAATTGGTGAAGTCCCCTCCTGTCATAGGTTGGGTTCCCTAGGCAACAAATTTTGAAGCTCTGAGATCTGTGTGCCGGCAGTTTAGTGGGGAAATGCTCTAGGAACAATCCTTGTGAGGGAGCAAGAGCAGCAAAATTGAACAGAGTTGAACTGTGAGTCAATTATAATAGGAGCCAGTCCCATGAGAAGCTCTGGAGCTGGAATGGCCCTTTGGAGTTGTTGAGAATTGAGGCAGGTGGACTGGGCCTTTATATGAACACTCTCCTCTCTCTTCATCCCCAACCAATCCATTATAAGACATAGGTTATACCCAGGGGGTGTGTATGATCTTTGTGGAGGCAGAAACTATCAGTTTAAGAGAAGGGCCTGGGGAGGGACACAGCTGCATCAGCAGCAGCCAACACTTCTATCAGCTGGGGAAATGAGCACCTCAGGCATGAAAAGAGGATCTGAATGTTGCACCAGATTATTCATTACACTCCCTTTTTAATTTTCTTTAGGTTCTACTGTGTGACTGTCAGGGCTAGAGCCAACTTAACTGGCTTTTACTTTGTGAGATAAAGGTCATAAAACATGGCATATGTGACTGTCTGATTTGGAAGACCTCATGTAAAATTATATGTCTCTACAAAATGAAATACTCAAGGAAAGACTGTTTCAATTTGCCTCTCTACCCTTAGCTGGCAGACAGGAAAAAGATGATGGAAGTCTGTGGAGAGTGAAAGCAATAAACACCAATTCTAGTTGAAGCACAATTGCACATGAATATAGGACATCACTAAAACTGTCATGTGTGTTTGTGGGGAAAATAGTCCGTCATTTTAGAAAAGTTCACATGCATCAGATGCTGTCCATGCCCTATCTGTATCACCTCTGCCCATGCTGGAAATTATCGCCAGAACGTTTTCTCCATATAGTTTGCTGTGCCTTTCTATCTGAGGGTGTGTGTTCTCTACTTTGACCATCACCTTAGAAATCTAGAAGTACTAGTTTTGATGCCTTGGGAGTGATCCTCAATTGATGTGGGATAGAAATTGGTGAATACATACTCCAGCTTCCTTCAGAGTGGTTTTTTTTTTTTTTTTCAGCACTGGGGGTTGAACCCAGGACTTTCACAGTGAGCTACATCTCAGCCCTTTTTATATTTTTTACTTTGAGACAAAGTGTCACTAGGTTGCTAAATTGCCCTGGCTGGGCTTGAACTTGTGATCCTCCTGCCTTAGCCTCCCAGAGTGCTGGGATTAGAGGCATGCACCACAATACCTGGTTGTGTTTTGTATTTTACTTCTATTGGATACTACTTTTCTAAATAGGCTCTCAGAAAATCCCCAGGATTTAAGTTTAGCTGTCCAGAGGTGTAACAAGCTCATTAGCAAAGTTTTTGTTGATATCCTCCTTTCCCTGTCTCATTTCCTTTCTCATTGTTTATTCTGGGATCAACTCCTGTTGTAGTTTGGATCTGAAATGTTCCCCAGAGGCCCATAAGGCTTGGTCGCTAGCCTGTGGCACTATTGGGAAGAGATGGAACTTTCAAGAGTTGGGGACAAGTGGGAGAAGATTAGGTCATTTGAGGCAAACCCTTAAAGGGTATATTGGCACACAGGCCCTTTCTGTCTCTCTCTTTTCTTCAGGGCCACCACAAGATGAGCAGATTTGCTTCGCCATGTACTCCCTGTGATAATGTTCTACCTTACACAGGCCCTAAAGCAGTGGAGCCAGCTGATCACCGACTGAAACTGTGATCCAAATTGTTTTTCTTCCTTTTAAGTTGATTATCTCAGGTATTTTTTCACAGTGATAGAAAGCTGACTAACACATTTTCCTAATAAAATACATGTGCCAAAACCCCTGATTGAAAGTTGGCCTCCATGGAAAGGTGGGAGTGAGATGAACACTGAAGACAAGTGAGCTACTCTTCTATAACAGGAACCTGGAAGATACTTGGTGTTACTAATGTTGCGATCCTCTCCCCCTCTTCCCATGAAAAACCTCTATGACTCCCTAATTCACGTACAATAAAGTCCATGAAACTCAGCATGGCAATGAGAATCATTATCATTTGCCCAGTATATCGCTCACCTGGAAAGTCTTGCTGGACTGTGCATCTTTACGTCTCCTTGTTCTTAGGCATCCTTTTCTCCAGTCCTGAAATTTTCTTCTCCTCTTTTTCCCTTTCTTTCTTCTGACAAACTCTTAATTATGTTTCAAAATGCAGCTCAGATGTTAATCATTATGTTAGATAATAATTTTTTTTTGTACTGGAGATCAAACTCAGGACCTTGTGCTTGCCAGGCAAGCACTGTGTCACTGAGCTACATCACCGGCCCTTAAGCATTATGTTAGATACTTCTAGAGTATCTAAGGTCCTGGTATTTTACCTCTTGATAATCCCACAATTCCCTAATCTATATGTTAAAGCATACCAAGCCATATTGTAACTATCGGTTTGAGTCTAACTCCTACATTCTACCTACTATATTCTCTTAATAACAGTGTGTCCAGTAACACAGAGAATGTCTTGCACATAAGTGCTGCTTAATGAAATGTGGACTGAAGTGTCGTGTCTGATAAGCCTTATAACAGGACTTCTAGAAGCTATAGCTGGAAGAGATGGTAGGATGTGGGGATGTGGAGGGGGCAGTGCATGGGGTGAAAATATTCACCACAATATAAATTTATGCTAATCTCAAAATCAACATAAATTTTGCATTTTATTCTAAAATCTATCTTTGTCTTTTAGTTATAAAAATATTTTAAACTAACATTAGGGAAACAGTACAATTTCCTTCATACTTACATCATTAACTAATGGGAAATATGCTACTGAGTTAATTCCAAAACAAAAACAAAAATAAAGAAAAACAAAAAACAGTGCTGAGCTGAAGTAAGCTGAAATTACCTTGAAGATTCAGTATTAGGCAAATCTGAAATGCCTAAACAGGTATAGTATGTTGAGAGCCTGGATGCACATAAGTAAATGGATATAAATGGTGACAGCTTCCTTTCTCTTTCTTCCCTCCCCTTTCCTTCCCTCCCTTTCCCTATGAGGGTATGTTTAGTATAGGACCTTATAGAACTGTGTTCCATATTCTTTCCTATCATCTTTTGTGCTATTGTTCTCATGTTCTCTATTGTAGATGGTATAAACATACAATGCAGTTTTTATTTTTCTTCAGATAGCCTTTTGAACAATTAAAAATAGAAAACAAAATTTTTTACTTTCATATGATTCATGCTCTTTGTGTATATTCAAATTGCTTTGTGTAGATTCATTTATTTGTATGGATTTGAGTTTCAGACTGATATCATATTGTTTTTTTCCTTATCATTTTTGTACAGTAGGTCTTCTTGTTATAAATTCCTTTAGATTTTGTTTGCCTGAAAATATCTTTTTGAAAGATATTGTTGCTGAGTTGACATTTTCCCTCTGACACTTTAAATGTCATTTCAGTTTTCTGACTTGAATGTTTTCTGATGAGAAGTCTGATGTACTTCTTTGTTTCTATGTATACAATACTCATCATTTCTTTCAAGACTCTACCTTTGTTTTCAGTAGTTTGAATGCAGCATGCTTAGGATTTGTTTCATTTTGCTGTTTCTTATTCTGCTTGGAGTTCTCTGAGTTCCATGAATCATTGTTTTTTATTAATAATTAATTTTGGAAAATTCTTGGCCATAATTTCTTTTGTCTCATTCTTTTTATCTCCTTTGGGATTCCTATTACATATATATTTCAATTACAATATCAAAAGTACATGATATTGCCCTATAGTTTGGGGATATTCTATTCATTTTCACTCTTTTTTTTCTTCTCTGTGGTTCAGTATAATTTCTGTTGCTGTATCTTCAAGTTCACTGATTCTTTCCTTGGCTGTGTCAATTGATGAGATGAAGCAAAAACATTCTTTATCTCTGCATTTTTTTCTTTGTTTCTAATATTTCAATTTTATTGTTTAACATACTTTTCTCTGCTGTATTACCCAACTGATTGTGAATGCTATCCACTTTCTTCCCTAAAATCTTTAACATGTATAGTTATTTTAAAATACTCAGTCAGATGATTTCAACATTTTTATCTTATCTGAATCTAGTTCTGGTGATTATTTAATCTTCTGGGTGTGTGTTACTTTATTCCTGACTTTTTGCATGCATTTCAATATTTCATGACACCTGGACATGTTATGTACAGACTGAAGTAGCTTTTCTGTGTGAACATGTGTGTGCTTTCGTTTTTCTATGCTGTTATCAAGTTCATGGCCTTGTATTAATCTAGTTAGGAGTTGGGTTTGGATTGTGCTTTGTTGTTGCTGTGCTTACCCTCAATGGACCACAGGCTTAAAATTCCTGTAGAGATAACTTGTTTGTAGGGTGGGAGGTGGGCATGGTTATTTACCAGAACAGTGTCTATCTGATTCTGTGCTTAAGTCTTTGTTCTGTTCCTCAAAAAGAGTTTCTGTACACTCTTGTTTCACCCATATACCTCTCTTGGCAGTGTTCTATTGCTAATTGTTATGAAAAGTTTCTTAGTTTTGTGGTAGGGCACATTATCTCTTATTCAGATGAAAGCTCTGTCTCAGGCATTCTTCATTTCTCTAGAGCTCATGGATGTGGCCTTCTCCATTCTTTTGCCACTCACCTGGCTTCAGTTTTGGGCTCAGTCCTTAACCCTGCCCTCCTCTTGGCAGTAGATTCCTTCCTCTTTCCTTCATTTTTAAAAATTTATTTATTTGTTTATGATAGTGGGGTTTGAACCTAGGGCCTTCACACTGAGCAATATCCTCAGCCCTTTTTATTTTTTTATTTTGAGACAGATGCTCACTAACTCACTAACTTGCTCAGGCTGGGCTCAAATTTGTGATCCTCCTGCCTCAGCCTCCCAGAGTGCTGGGATTACAGGTGTGCACCAGCAAGTCTTGCTTTCCTTCTTCACAAGTGACATCTCACCTCATTTGTTTGTCATATTTAAGCCACAAAGACATTTTTTACTCCCTTTCTTGTCTCTTATAGCCAATCAATTATTAAATCTTAATTCTCTCTATAATACCCAGTAGACTGTTGCCTCTTTTAATGTGAAGATCTGATCTGTTTAATTCATCTGTGTATCATCAGGATGTGCCTGAAAAATCACAGCTACTCATACATAATTTCTGAATGAAGGAGTAAGTGAATTTCTGACACTGTTACCACCCTATATTTCTGTAGCCACTACAATGGTTAGACCCTCTCATGCTTTTCCCCAGAATTTCCATGAGCTTGAGTGGCATTCCGGTTGTCACTCTCTCCTTCAATGTGCTTTGTAGCTTCATTTGGTAGCTACCTTAACCTTTTCCCTCTTGGTGTTCCTTCTTTCCTTCCTTACGTTTTTATTGTGAAATGTTTCAGAGTCTCAGTAAAGAGATATGCCCACCACTCAGATAGATGTTTCATATCTTATTATTTTGCCATATTTATTTTAGATTTTTGAAATCTAAAATAGATCTCATTGAAACAGCTCCCATTCTATCCCTTATGCTGTTCTCCTTCCCTTTCCAAAGGTGGCCACCATAATGAATTCAGTATTTATATTTTAATGGATTTTTTATAATATAGATGCTCCTCAGTGAGGCTGTATCCAGATAAAGACATTGCAAACTGAGAATATCATAAGTTTAAAATGCATTTAATGTACTCAATCCATCAAGCATCATGACTTATCAATACTGTTCAGTGACGGCAAACCTTTTAGAGCTTTCAATGATACAAACAGCCTGCTGTGGCACGTGTGGCATAGGTTCATCACCACTGCAGTGTAGGTTAATTCCTTTTGTGATCACGTGACTAACTAGGAGCTGTAGCTAGTCAGCATAGCAAGAGAAGATCAGACCACATATTGCTAGCCCAAGAAAAGACCAAAATTCAAAAATCAAATTATTGTTTTCTACTGGATGTGTATCTTTCATGCCATGATAAAGTTAAAAAATCATTTAAGTCAAGAATCATCTGTATATGAACCCACAGACATGTTTCAAACTGTTGTATTAATTATCATTTTCTGTGTATCTTTCTAGAACTTGCTTTTGCTACTCAACATGATGATTTTAGATTTATTCATGAGAATCCATGTAGCTGTACTTAAATTATTTTACCACAGTACAAGATTCCATTTAATGATTATAAAACAATTTCTCTCCTTTCCTTTGGTGGACAATTGTTTCCAATTTTTCAGTTGAAAAATTACTGAAAAAAATTTATTACATATGCTTCTTTGCACATAGTTTAGATTTTCAGTGGCATACTTATATGTAAATGGAATCGCTAGACTGAAGGATTTGCTTATTTTTCACCTGTAAATTGAACTCCTGAGAAATTATATTAGTTTTTATCCATCACTAGAATATATTTCGCCCTTGCACCATGTTCTCAAAAATTCAATATTCTCATAGAAAAAGGTTTTTCACATCTTATAGTCCTGAGAAGGCTATTGTTTATGCTATTTAATAGCTACTTTTTGATCACTAGTGAGGTTGATCATATTTTTCATATTTATTGGCAATTTAGGATTCCTCATCTGTGAATCTACTGTTTGCCTTCTGTCCATTTCTCCATTGGACTTGCCATTTTTTATAATTGATTTTTTATTTACAAGAATATTTATAGATTGTTGATAGTCCTAATTACTAGTAAGTGTTGTAAGTATATATCTTGTGTGACTTATATTTAGCTATCTTTGTGTGTCTTTTGACATAATGGTTTAAATATTAATGTAGACAAATTTATCTGTCTTTCCTTTATAACTTATGCTCTTTGGGTAATGCTAAAATAATTCTTCCTTATCCTAAGATCATGAAATTATATTTCTTTGTATCTTTTTGCAAGTTTTAAAGCTTTCCTTTTTCATATTTAGTTATTCAATCCACCTATAATTCATTTTATAGGTGACATATGAATATAATTTTTTTCAATTCTATGTGGATAACCAATTGTTCCACACCATTTATTTCTACCCTGTTCCTGCTGAACTGTAATGCTACGTTTGTCATAGAGCATATTTCTGCACTCAGCATGTGTCTATTTGTAGGCTAACTATTCAGCTGCATTGGTCTATTTGTCCATAGCTATACCAATGATAGTCTCAATCAATGTAGCTTTGTTAAAAACCTTGATATCTTGTAGGACAGATTCTTTCTTCAAATTGTCTTAGATATTCTTAGCCTTTGGCTTTTCCATGTAAATTTTAGAACCAGCTCAAGTTCCATTAAAGAAAACATGCTAAGACAGGTGTAGGATGCATGCCTGTAATCCCAGCTACTTGGGAGGCTGAGGCAAGAGGAGTATAAGTTTTATTTTAGCCTGGGCAATTTAGCAACTTAGCAATACTCTGTCTTAAAAAATAAATAAAAAGGTCTAGGAATGTAATTCAGTGGGAAGGCTCTGGGTTCAGTCCCCAGTACAGTAAATTTAAACCCTTCTTTGTATGTTTATTTAAGTTTGTTGTTGGCTGCATATAACAGAACTTATGTAATTTGTCAAATATCACTACTAAAAAAACTCAACCTACCACCCGACTGACCAGGCATAAAACTACGCTAAGATAATGAGATATTGAATATTTAGAGAAAGACTGACTTCTTTAAAATATCGCACCTTACAATTGAAAAACTGTCTCTTCATTTATTCTCATTTTCTTTTGTATCTTTCATAATGTTTAACAAGGGTAACCTTGCTGAATTTTCTTATTAATTCTAGTAGCATGTAAAGTATCTTGATTTTTTTGTGAAAAATAATCATATTTTCTGAAAACAAGGACATATTGATCTTTTTTCTTGTCAATTCACATATATGCATATATAATGCGTGATCAAAATATAATGAATGCTTAAATTTTTAAAAAATTATTAAAACAACAAAAAAAGGAAAAAAATTATTACAGTAAAAGCCATATTGTTATTAATTTCTCTAAAAGTACTCCTCACTTCAAACACACTTATCCTTCTTGCCACTTTCTGAAGCAGTTCTGGAAATCCTTTCAGAGATGTACTTATGGGATATGATCAAATATGCAGGAATGCTGCTGTTGAGTGCCATCCAATGGAAAGGCCAACTTTTAAAAACATTACGGTGTGTTCTCATCCATCTTACTCACTAGATATGGCACCCTGCAACTTCTGGCTCTTCCACAAAGTCAAATGACCATGAAAAGTAAATGTTTTGAATTGATTCAAGGAAATTGAGGCAGCCACAACAGGGCAACTAAAGACACTCATGAAAGAGGACTTGCAGAACTGCATAAGAAAGTAGCAAAGATGATGAGATGTGTATTTGAAGCAAGAGGAAGTATATAGAGGGAGATTGATGACAATTGTCTTTTATTGTAATTTTAAAAAATTTAAACATTCACTAGATTTTTCAATTATTCCTTGTATTATATCATCACAAGGAAACTTTCATGTAATCCTTTATAGTTACACCCTCCCCCCAACTCTAACCTCTAATAAACATTAGTTTCTTTTCCATGTCTATCAGCCTATCATTTTGAAAATCTGTGTGTGTGACATGCATCTCATATGGTGTACAACCTTTTGAAATGACTCTTTTTAAACTCAATATAAGGTCTTAAGGGTCACTGAAGTTGTTACATGCATGTATTAACAATTTGTTCTTTTTTCATTGCTGAGTAGTTTTCTGTTTCATGGATATATTACAGTAAGCTATGTATTTTGGGGCTTCAATGTCTCTTGTTTTATGTAATTATATCTGTTTTTAATAACTGAATTTAATCCATTTTATGCTATATTATGATTGTTAACATATTTTTACTTATTTCAGCCATCTATTTGTAACCATTTTATTTGGAAAAGTTTTTTTGTTTTTTTTTTTTACCGTGGTTTGACTTTTCATTGATCTCTCTTGCTTTCTCCTGGATTAACTTTATTATGTTTCTATTTTACCTCAGTTTTGTTGAAGTGATAGATTTTATTTGTCCTTTTAGGTAGTTATCTTTTTAAAAAATGTGCTTACTTGAATAGATTCTCCTCCCAAAATTCTAAAATTACTCAATAAGTCTCTCTTCCTTTTGAAAACAACATGGAACTTAGTACATGTTAGTTACTATTTGGAGCAGAGTGGTGTTCAAATACTGCCTGTCATTTATACATTGTATGGTTGTAAGTAAGGAATATGCTTACATTGTTGTATTTGAAAAGATGATGATAATGATAGTAATTATGATGGTGATTGTGATGATGACATTTAACTTACGGGATTTTTTGAGAATGAAAATGAATTATTACATGTAAAACTCTCACTGATATATATGTATGCAGTAAATACTATAAATATGAATCAATATTATGATAAATAATCACTTTCCTCTCTATCGCTACTATTACATTATCTAGAATTTTAGTTTTCTTTTGCTTAAGAAAAAACAACAAGTTTGAACAGTGCATTGTTTCTCTTGTGTGAGAAACCCAAAGTATAAATAAGGAGCAAAATGGAGGATAGATATTAGGAAGTAGCAAGAACTTTTCAAATGGGAAGGGGAATAAGAGATGAGGGAGGGAAGAGGGAAGGAAGGAAAAAGGGATTTAAAAGAAAAAAATTGAAGGAAAAAATGGAAATAGGGCTTTTATAAATGAGGAGAGGAAGAAGGGTTGAAGGGAGGAGAGGGAAAGGGGACAAAAAAGGGAATTAAGATGTGTTATGCACATGTACACATCCTGCATGATGAATGTGATCAATATATACTGCAAACAAGTGCTGATAAAAATTGCTATCAGTAATACAAAGTAAAAAAAAAAGTTATTTTTGCAGTAGCCAAAGTATTCTATCAATTTTGATACCCACCTTTGTTTCTTCCATTTTATGCATACTTGATTTTCTTTTCATTTTTGAGTAATAATTAGGCTGGATATCAAATCAAGATAGCTGGGTGTGGTGGCACATGCCTTGTATAATCCTGGCACATGGGAGGCTGAGGCAGGAAGATTTTGAGTTTCAGACCAATGGGGACTGCATATCAAGATATCTCAAAAGCAAAACAAAACAAAACAAAAAGGCCAATACTTATTTTAACTTAGTCCTTTAAAGATATCATTTTTTTTCTTGTTTGTTTGTTTTTTGGTACTGGGCATCGAACTCGGGACCTTGCACTTGCAAGGCAGGCAGCGGCACCTCTGAGCTAAATCCCTGGCCCAGTAATCATTTCTTTTTCTAAATACTTGCTCATTTTCCAATTTAGGATCTGTGTCTTTTTTTTTCCAGTTCTGGAAAGTTCGTAATTCTTAGATAATCAAAATATAACTTCTTGTGTAATTCTATTGTCTTCTTTGGGAACACCCATTAGTCTTATGTTGAACTCTTTCAGTCTATTTTTAATGCTTTTAAATGCATTTTAATTTTTAAAGATTATCTTTCTCTTTGTTGGTTTTTAGTGAATTTTTCTAATTCACTTATGCTTTGAAAATTTCAGTCTAGATTTTATATTTTCTATTGAGTATTTTTATTTCAATGATCATATCTGTAATATAATGGTTTTAAAAAATCTTTGCACTGAAACAGTGGCACACACCTGTAATCCCACCTACTTGGGAAGTTGAGGCAGAAGGATTACAAATTTGAAGCCAGTCTCTGCATCTTAGTGAGATCCTATCTCAAAATTTTAAAAGGGGGACTGGAAATATAGCTTGTTGGTAAAGAGCTCTGTTATTTGATCCCTAGTATGATGGGAACAAAGCTTGCCTGTTGCTTCATTTTTAGATTTTGCTTTATTACTATTTTTAATAGTACTTATTCATATTTTTGGCTCTTTGCATATCCAAAATCTGCTTATTTTGGTGTATTTATCATATTATTCTGTAAATTAAATTCTTTGTCATGAATTCTTTTTCCAATGGTTGGTTTTATTGATTGTCTTGGTATTGTATTTCTCCATGGGTTGGGGATGTTCTTCAGACTCATTTCTAGTGTTTCTAATTGGCTTTTAGTTTTGTTTGTTTTCTTTGTGTTGCATTTCCCCCCTTGTTTTGTCCCTCTGTGTTTGTTTCAGTGTTTCCAATTAAGCCTGGTGACACTCAGTCCAGAACCAAGTCTTTTATTGGCCTTTTGAGACTCCGGCCCCTGGTGATACCCTACATGTTGCATACACACAGCTACAAAGGTAGCAACCAACTTGGAGCTGAAGGGGCCACCCACCTACCTATCTCAGGCTGCCGTTTGTCATAGCCATAACTCCAACCAGTCTTGGTTCCCTCATCTCCTTCCAAGAACAGGACATTCATTCAGTCCTTCATTTCATGTGGTAAGTCAAGCTCCAGTTACCCAGATCCTTAAGAAAACATTCAATGCCCTTTACCTCACAGGAGCTGAACTCTAGGTTTCTCAGACTCAAAGCTCAGGCACCTGGCTTTCATTGCTATCACTGCTTTGTATTTTTATTCCACTTCTGATCTAGAGTGATACTCGTTTTGTTTTTGAGCCCAGGTACATGTATACTTTTGGTTCTGTTTTCATATTTCATCTTTTATTGAAATGTTCTTGGGGCAAGTGAGATAAACTACCTTTATTTAATTTTTCACTTAATATTTCTAAGAATCACATTAGTATTTCTGCTTAAAATCTTCAGTTTCCAGAAAATAAAACTTAGCTAGCACTTAAGACCTTCCAGGAATGCAAAGGTATGTTCCCTACCTTTCTGGTTTATGTTTTGTGTCATGCTATTGTCTTCTGTCTTTTCTTCTTATCTCCATCACTACATATCCAACTGTTCCTCACTCTTCAAGTTTATCTCAAATGCTACTTCCTTTTGGAAGCTACCCCTGGCTTTCCCACATGGATACAATGACTTCTAGCTGTGAATTCCAATAGTTTGCTTGTTAACACCTCTGTTCCAACTCATCAGTATCTACTCTCTCCTCTTACTGATCACTGCTTATTTTTAAAATCAGCCTTGATGTGCCATTTCCTATTGCCACAATTGTGCAATTGCCTGGCTATCTCTCTTCTTCTTTTTTTTTTTTTTCCAGTACTGAGAATTGAACCCAGGGCCTTTGCACCAGACTACATCCCCAGGCTTTTAAAATAATTTTGTGTTTAGAGACAAGGTCTTGCTAAATTGCCCAGGCTGCGTTCAAACTTGCATTCTTCCTGCCTCAGCCTCCCAGAGTGCTGGGATTAAGGTGTGTAACACCACGTCTGGCCAGCTTTCTCTCTTCCTTTTCCTATTTGTTCCCATCCTTAAATTAAGCCAGATAGTTTGAATTCGTGTACCTAGTCCTGAGGTCCTTTAAGTTGGTAACTTGACATCAAGTATACAGGACATAGAAATTACCTTCTTGGCAAGGCTCATTTTGACTATGTCTTGGAACTTATCACTTCTTGCATGATGTTAATTAGTGCACAATGTTTAGCATGTAGTCTGAATGTTTGTTGAATATGTCTGCTTGGGGAAGGGTCCCTTTTAAGGTTAATATCCTAACCTGGTAAGAAATGTATTTATTAGTCCATAACTGAGTTAGGGCATTTTGAAAAATATGAAAAAGAAAAAACATAAAATGTCAAGATTCTTTTTGTTTTGTTATTGGGAGGTGGTTTTGGGGAGTATTGAGCCCAGGGTCTCACACATACTAGACATGTGCTCTGTTGCTGAACTCTACCCCTAGTCCTTTAAAACTTTTATTTTGAGACAGTTTCTCACTAGTTGTCCTTGAACTTGCAGTTCTCTTGCCTCAGCCTCATGAGTTGCTGGGATCACAGGTATGTGCCACTACACCCAGCTAAAATCTTTTTATAGAGTAGGGTGCTGGTCTTCCTCCCTGCCTTTTTTCTTTTTACAACGGACCAACAATAGATTAAGCAGCAGCAGACTCTTCTGCACTATCAACTGATAGTAATTTTCTGAGACTTTAGTTTTTATCAATATCATGCTATAAAATGTAGTTCTTTTCTGTTGAATACACAGGCTTCTACTCTGGCCTTGAAAGACATCACAACAATAACTTCTTAGCTGGCTTAGTGCATTTAAGTATGTGTAACAGCACTAGGAAGAAATAATCTCTTGTGCTTTAAAATCCAGGCAAATGGAAAAATGTCTGTGGGGAATTAGATGAACAAATCACAGGTATAAAGAAAGGAGTCTTCTTATTTTTATTTTTAAAAACTGATTTGCCTAACATTCAATCCAGGATCTAGTAACTTCTCAGCTTCTTCATCATCAAGCTACTACATTTCTCACTTAAATTCCTGCACTCTCCTAGCTGGTCTCCTGGTTGCACCATTGCCTCTACCCCATTACAGCTTATAGTTGACACTGAAGTCAGATGATTTGGTAATGTCATTTCTCTGCTCAAAACCCTTCATTGGTTTCCCATTTTAGAGTAAAATCTAAAGTTTACATTATGGTTCTCAAAGCCCTGCATAGTCCGAGAGCAGGAACTTTGATTTGCTCTGTGCTGTATGTTTTAGGATTACACTTTGACAAATACTTGTTAAATGATTGGCTTCAGGTACAATTACTTTTGTACCAGCAGGATCAGCTTCAGCCCCACATAAGCATGTACTGGGCTCTAACTTCCTTTCTAATGATATCTATGGTTACTGAGATCTGACATGGTCCTTTCATTTCTCTCCATGAGTGTGTAAGCTTTTCAAGAGTGTGTAAGCTTTTCAAGGGCAGGAACTAGGTCTTGTGTCACTGGCTGATGTGCAAAGGCCTAAGACTATAGGAGAAGAGTGATCTATAGATTAAAATGGTAGAGCAGTCATAAGCCCCTGCAATCCTTTTCCATCCCTCATGATCCACTTGTCTGCCCGACATAGGGGAACGTTAGTCACATGTCTTGTTAAAAACACTGCTGGGTTTCTAAGGCCAGAGAATTTCAGTGTGAAATTCATGGTCATATACCATCTCCTTTATTGTGGGATTTATAGGTAAGTCCATTTTTAAAGTATTTCTCCATAAAAAAGAATAGGTAATAGAGAGTAAAAGAAAATCACATAGATAAATTCTTTTTTTTCCTGAAGACTTGATCAGAACATTTAGAAGGATGTGAAGGGTAATCAATCATTCTTTCATCTGTTTGCAGCAATCAGTCTTTTGAGCCTTTTTTTAAACTTGATTTATTTAAGTGGTTTATTCATTTATTCCTGAAGGATAGAAGCAAAATAACATTTTAAAAAAAGGACTGTATCTTGAGAATTTGTGTGACAGCGTTTCAGAAAGCAGGCTTTTGAAAGGTTCACAAGAACATTGTACAAGTAATCCTGTTAAGAAATTCTTTGTTAAGGAAAGCTTAAAAATAAAATCTTTGGACTTTTTAACTGATTTGACCAAAACTTCAGAAAAGCTGGCATTGCTATTAATATTAAAGAAGATATTCTAGTAAGGAAAGTGAAGACATAAAAAACCCATATTTTTTCTCCCCGTGGAATTTTGGTGACGGCAAATCTGTACATTAGCATACATAATAAAATGTCTTCCTTCCCTTTTTTTTGAGACAGGGTCTTTCTATGTAGTCCCAGGCTGACCTTGAACTTGCTGTGTTGCCTAGGCTGGCCTTGAACTTGTGATCTTCCTGCCTCGTCTCCCCAGTGCTGGGATTATAGATGTGTGCCACCATACCTGGCTCTTCCTTCTATTTCTTACAAGGCCAATGTCAAGAATGATATAAAGGGACGGATATATAGGAGGCTCCTGCAATTTAAGGTCTAACATCACTGTTGACTCATACAGCTATCATGCTACAAGGGCAATCAATAGGAGTGGTAAAAACCATGGTGATCCGTACAATAAAAAATAACTTGGTAAACTTGCTCCCTAAATGCCTTATTTGCACTAATGTTGTTAATGGGAACAGAAAAGCATTAAATAAGGCCTTGCAGGTGTTGTCTCAAGGGGTTGGTAATTAATTTACACAATGAAGCACCAACATACCTTTTCATGGGTAATTACAATATTGAACCACCAATGAAACCTGGCAATATTTTAAATCTTTTAAGTTTCTACCAGATGTGCAAGCTTTAGAATAATTCTTCTCAATTTCTTACCAACAAATGCATGCTGTTTGTTTTATTAATTTCAATTGAATTTCTGGGTTTAAAGTGAAAAGAAGTTGAGTGGCAATAAAATAGTAACCATAAAAATAAATCATTGCTTATTTCATGTCTGTAAGTAAGTATTTGGTCATCATAAAGCCTGAGCTACCAGCCTCTCAACTCATACCTCCTCAATTGCATTGAATATCTGAAATTTAGCACTGAAAGGACTCCAGGAAACAAATATAGAGTCTTTCCCTGAGAAAACTGCAAAACAGAAAAAATGGCCTTAATGGTTTTTCCACACACTGATTTCTTTTTGAGTTGGGGATGCCATTTCCCAGGTCTGACCTTTCTTTTTACCCAGCCTTTGGCCATATAAGAAAGATCACTACAATCTCTCACTCTCCCTCGTGTTAAATTTTATGGGCTCCCTTCCAGTTAGGATGGAGTCACTTGACATCACAGGAATACAGTTGAATAGTTTGGCTACCTACATCTTGTACATTTCTTTCCGAAGTATTCATTCTACCTCTTTCCTGGGTCACATAATCAGTATTAAGCATTAAACTACCATTAAAAAGTGAAATAGAAAATACCAGAATAGTAGTATGTAGTAAGATAAATATTATTTCAAGATTTCGTGTACACTCCTGTGTGCATGTGCATGCTCATGTGTGTGCACACACACATGCACAGAGTATATGTCTGTTGGATCACCATGCTTCTTTTTTAGATATCGAAGAGTGAACCCAGGGGAGCTTAACCACTCAGTTACATCCCCAGTCCTTTAAGACAGGATGCTACTAAGATGCCCAGGCTGGCCTTGAACTTGTGATTCTCCTGCCTCAGCCTCCTGAGTAGCTAGGATTACAGGCATGCACTATCAGCTCCAGCTAAGATCCTTTTATAGAGTGTTGGCCATTCTTCCTGCCTCACCATACATTTAATGTACTCTCTCTTATGAGTCATGATCAAAAATTTTAAAATCATTGACCTAGAGTAGTTTTCCTTAAAGTGTGGCTTAAAATGGAATATTATCCAGCCATAAAGAACAAAAGGATGGAATTGGAAAACATCATGTTAAACAAAATATGACAGACTCAGAAAGTCGAATATCATGTTCTCTCTCATATGAAGAATCTAGAAAAAATTTTAAAAAGGTGACATAAAAGTAGAAGGGAGACTATCAGAGATGAGGAAAGGGATGGGGGAAGGGAAGGAGAGTAATGGGGGAGAAAAATGGCCAAAGTATGTTGTATGCATTTGCGAATATGCCAAAATAAAGCCTACTATTCTGTATAATTCACATGCCCTAATAAAATAGTACATTATGGCTACTTTTTTCTTTTCTTTCTTTTTCTTTTTTCCCTTTCCCTCTCCCTCTCCTCTCTCTGTCTCTCTGTCTCTCTTTCTCCCCCAGGGGTGTCCTATGGGAGAAAATAAAAAGTACTGTATGGTCTGAGATTTTTTAGCTCCATCTCAGATTTTTTGAACAGTTCAATTGAACAATGGTTCAAAATGTCCTCATTTAATCTGAAATATTAATCTCTGTTAAAATGCTAATGAGGAAGGCCTTACTCCAGAATAATCAAATCAAAGTCCCTGGAGGATTGTCCAAATGATCCCAATGTACACTCAAGATTGAGAATTGCTGGTATCTACAGTGGTCTTTGGAAACAGATACTGGGAGTTATGAATCAAGGAGAAAAAAGAAAGTAGAATTTATATGTGCCATTTTTCTCATCTATGCCAGTGGTTCTCAAAATTTAGTGTCCATCAGAATCACCTTGAGGGCTCAGATATCTTAAAACACAGATAGGTGGACCCCACCCACAGACTTTCTGATTCAGTAGGTTTAAGATGAGGCCCAGGAATTCATGTATTTAACAAGTTCCCACATGAGCTGGATTATGCCAATCTATGGACCACATGTTGAGAACCATTGATTTGTACAAGGGACCAACCATATTAAAGTGAAAAGGGTATTTTAAGACACACTGCTAACCACAAACAAGTAGGATTTATTCCAAGTGTCAAGCTGGTTCAACATTTGAAAATTAAGGTAATCTATCACATCAACTAGCCAAAGAAGAAAAATTATATGATCACATCCACAAATGCAAGAAAAAGCATTTGACAAAATTGTCCTTTGTGATAAAAATTCTAATCAATCTTTTCAAGGAAGAAGTTTAAGCTGTTGATCTGAAATCTTTCTTCTTTTTTAATGTAGGTGTTTACAGCTCTGAATTTCACTCTAGACAGAGTTTTGCTGCACATGAGTTTTTGTTTTTGTTTTTGTTTTGTATGTCTGTGCTTTCAACTTTATTCATTTCAATGTATTTTCTAATTTTCCTTGTGTTTTTTTTTCTTTGACCCACTGGTTATTAAAGAGTATTTTAGTTTCATTTCTACATAATTATGAATTTCCCCAACCTTTTTCTGTTACGGATTTCTAACTTCACTCCATTATGGTCAGAGAATGTGCTTTGTATGATTTCAATCCTTTTAAATTTATTAACATTTGTTTTTAGGCCTAACATATGGTCTATCCTGGAGAGTGTTGTCATGAGCACTTAAAAACAATACGTACTCTGCCACTGTTGGGTACCATGTTCTAAGACATTTTTTGGATCCAGATGGCTTGTAATGTTGCTAAGTTTTCTATTTCTTGATGATCTTCTGTTTAGTTGTTCTGTCCATCACTGAAAGTGAGGTCTTAGAGTCTCCAACTATTAATGTGATTTGTCGATTTCTATTTCTCCCTTCAGTTCTGTCAGCATTTATTTCATGTATTTTGAGGGTTCTGTTAAGTGCATAAAGGTTTTTAATTGTTATAACTTCCTGGTGGATAGATCCCTTTGCCATTATGCTATGTCCTTTTTTTGTAGTAAAAATTTTGTCTTAAAGTCTATTTTTTCTGGTATTAATATAGCCCCTTCAGTTCTCTTGTGCTTACCAGTTTAATGAAATACATTCCATTTTTAAATTTTAAATGAATTTGTGTCTGTAAATCTACAGTGTATATCTCTTATATGCACCATATAGTTGGATTATTATTTTTTTCCACTACTAGGTATTGGACCCAGGACCTCTACACTGAGCTACATCCCCAGCCCTTTTTTATTTCATTTTATAATTTTGAGACAGTGTCTCACTAAATCACTAAATTGCCCAGGCTGGGATTGAATTTGTGATCCTTCTGCCTCAGCCTCCCAGAGTGCTGGAATTATAGGCACGCACACCACGCTTATCTAGATTACATTTTTAAAATCAGTTCTGCTAACATTTGCCTTTTAATTAAATAATTTAATCCACTTACTTCTAATGCAATGACTGATAAAATTATGTCTTATTTTACTATTTGTTTTCTATGTATCTTGCTTTTTTTGTTTCTTTGTTTCTCCATTGCAGCCTTCTTTTGTGTTACATAGAAACATATTATACTCTTTTAAATCATTTACCATTTCTTTTCCTATATATTTTTCAGTAATTTTTAGTGGTTGCTCAGAGGGTTTTCAATAACACCGTAATTTATAACAATCTAGTTCAGATTAATGTTAATTTAATTTCAATAGTTAATAAAAACTTTGGTCCTATATGCCATCATTCCTTCTCCTTTATTTTGTTATTGTCACAAATTATATCTTTATGCATTAAATCTTTGTTGTATATTTACATCTTTATAAAAATTTATACATATCTAACAACATAAATTTATATGTACTGCGTTATGAGTTGTCTTTTAAATAATATAAGGGAAATGGAATTATGACACAAAAATATATTTATACTATCTTTTATATTTACCTATGTAGTTACCTTTATCAGTGTTCTTTATTTATTTAGGTGAATTCTAGGTATTTTTCATCCTGAAGGACTCCTTTAGCAAATTTTTTTAGTGCAGGTCTGCTTAAGGCAAACTCTCTCAGTTTGTGTTTAGTGGGAATGTCCTAATTACTCCTATATTTTTAATGATAGTTTAGCCAGAAATAGGAATATTGCTTTAGAATGTCTTGCCAATGGAAATCTTTCTTTTTGAAGGTAAATTTGATAACTTCCACTGTATGCTTTTGACCTCATTGTCAGAAAGCAAATAGCTGAATATCCTTGGAGTTGTTTCTTCATCCTCTACTCTGTTCCATTGATCCATATGTCTGTTTTTGTGCCAGTACCATGGTGTTGTTATCATTGTAGCTTTGTAATATAGCTTCAAATCTGAGACTGTGATGCTTCCTGATTTGCTCTTGTTATCTAAGATTGCTTTTGCTATTCTGGGTCTCTTCTGGTTCCATATGAATTTTAGGATTGTTTTCTCTAGTTCTGTGAGGAATGCTTTCAGTATTTTGATTGGAATTGCATTAAAATTGTATATCAGTTTTGGAAAATGTGACACTTATACACAATGGAGTACTACGTTACAACAAAAACTTAAATCATTTGTGGGAAAATGGATGCTCCTTGAGACCATAATATTAAGTGAAATAAATCAGACACACAAGCTTAAATATCACATGGTTTCTCTTTTATGAAAATTCAAAATATACACAAAGAGCAAAACAAAAATTACATAATAGGAAGGGAGATAGACCTTTTTCAAATGGGGAGGGGATCGAGAGATAGAGTAAAGGAGGAGGGAAGAAAGGAGATGATAAAAGAATTGTTATGTTATGTACATGTACCAACTCTCCACAAGGAAGTAATCATAATGTACTGCAAACATGCCCTAATAAAAAATAAAAATTGGAAAAAACTTAACCTGAAACATGCCAACAAATTCTTGATTTGAATTTAGGCTACTTCTAAGTCTTACACATTCTTCCTAAAGTAAATGATGGAAACTTTTATTAAAAAATTACCTGCAAAGAGTTGATAAACTAATTCAACTACAACTGAAATTTGAGCCATTTTAACATAAAATATCTATGAATTTTTCATAGAGTGTTTATATAATGACACAAACATGAACAGATCTAAAGTGGGATGTGGGTTTGATTTCAAAATCTTTTATAAATTTTTTTGTCAGAATATTCATGTGTGTGTTTGTTAAAAATAACTTTCCTTATTTGGTATTTGATCATGCTTTGTACTTTTAATTAACAGTGAAGGGAGAATTGGCCTAAAATTGATCAGATTAGTGGCATGTGGGTGGGATCCTGGCAGCATCCCAATGTTCACATGAAAAAGAAATGCAAACCCTGGTGAGAAATATGCCTTCTTACATTTAGAACTTGGACACATGTCATAGCTGGAACCTGTGAGAGACACAATGTACAGGATGTACTGCATTTGTATCCTCTGTACTTTCAGCACCTCCACAACATGATTCTCTCTGTGCAAAATGGTGACATGAATTCTACTGCCAATGTCTTGATTTTAGATGAAAATAGAAGCTCTAAGGACACCCGCTGAGTCCTTTATCCTCAGATTTCTAAGCCAGAAATTGCCTTCATATTTCATTTGTGGAATTCTAAAATTTTTAATCTAGCATCATAAAAGAAACAGAGGAAGTGTTCTGAGTATAATTTCAGACTCCCACTGTGCACGGTCCCTCTGCTTAGAAAGTGAACCATCAAATCATCATACAGTGAGTTAACACTCACAGTCGTAGTCTCCCATATGCTTCAAATATGACACACAGCATCGTTGTAGTTACGCATAAGGGAAATCTGCACAAAGGAAGCCCATTGCACAGTATTACATGCATACTGTGCCATAGTAGAAGAGATGATTAAGAAGCTGTGTGTTTTGCGTATGTGGGATTATGATGACATATATTTTCATGGAATGGTGCTGGCTCTCTAACTCAGTGTATAAGCTCTGATGTGGTCTCATTTCTTAATAGTTCAAGGCATAAGTAAGCTCAGTTTTGACTATGCAGAAACTCAAAAGCATTCATTTATACAAGTACCAAATATCAATTGAGCAACTCACCATGAGCCAAGATAGATTTGACAAAACATTTCATACCCAGTGAAGACTACATTTTTTTTTTTTTTTTTGGTACTGGGAATTGAACTTGGAGCCTTGCGCTTGAGACGAAGGCGGTGGAACCACTGAGCTAAATCCCCGGCCCTCAGTGAAGACTACATTTTGAAGTCCTCTTTACAATACAAGAAGTAGTTTTATGCAGATGAAATTTGTAATTGAAGAATAGTAGAACTCATCATTTATACATATTAGTGTGTTGTTCTCTTGCTAAATCTGCAACAAGACTTTAAAGAATTAATGGCATATAGATAAAATACAGAAATTCCTTCTGACAAGGAGAACAGTGTGAGTAGAGACATAAAGGACCAAGTAGAAAACAGTAAGAAGGAAGCCAGATGTCTCCAAACAAAATAATTGAAGATCTCATCTGATAAATAAATGGGGTATCTTCTATATAAACTTAAATGAAAAATAAAATTCAAGCATAAGATTGTCACATTATACCAGTAGGCCTCTTCTCCAGAAATATAATCTGACAATTTGATCAAATTGACATTGCACATAAAATCATTTTGAAATTTCTCTAAGTGCTTTAACAAATCCATTATTTATTCTGATTGCTTTCACTTACCCCATCAAAGGAAGCACGAATAATGAGACCAAGAATTAAACGAGTGTTTTGGCCACTTTTTGGCTATATCTCTTTGAAACTGGTATATTTTCTGAAGTTTTCTTATTTTTCCTTTCCTTCTCTTATTTTTTCTTTTCCTTTCCTATCCATCCAACAGATTATTTTAATGAGTGGCTTATTTTTTCCAGGTAGTGTTCTTTAGCCTAAGGCTGTAGCAGTAAACAAGTTTCCTCCCCTTGTGTAGTTTACATTGTAGTGGGAGGAAGAAAGCAGCTTATTAGTTGATACACACTATGGAGTTAAATTAAATAGAGAAAGAGATTAAGAAATGTGTATGTGGAGCAGGGAAGGGGAATTATAACTTTAAAATGTTGCTTCATTGAGAAGGTAACAAAACCTTAAAAGAGTGGTCTATTTAGATATCTAGAAGAGTGTTCTAGACAGAGAGAATGACCAGTAAAAGGTACTGGGTCAAGATTACGCTTGGCATGTTCAAGGAACAGCAAACCAGGCATTGTAGTAAGAGTGGACGTGAGAGGAGGGAGTTGAAGTCAAAGAGAAGTATTGTGTGTGTATGTGTGTGTGTGTGTGCAGTGTCTGTGTCCAGAAAGGGATACAGATGACATAGGCCTTTGGATACCTTTATTCTGAGATGAGAAGCCATTGTTCATTTTGTTTTTGCCATGGTTCTACTTGCTAATGCAATTGACAAAAAAGACTTACATGTTGTAAATGATGGTAACATAAACAGAAGCACCCCAACTAGTAATATTGGGTAAATATAGGGCTTTGATTTGAACACAGTGCATTGATATCTGTGACCTGTCCTAATCTTTTCAGAGTGCCTATAAAGCTATTTCAGTCAGTTTCTAGTTTTATTTATTTTTTCCTTATTTTAAAAATTATTTTTTTGTGGTACTGAGGATTGAACCCAGGGCCTTTGCACATAGCTACATTCTCAGTCCTTATTTTTATTATTTATTTAGAGACAGGATCTTGCTAAGTCTAAATTGCCCAGGCTGGGTTTGAACTTTCAATCCTCCTGCCTCAGATTCCCAAAGTGATGGGATTACAGGCATGCATCACCACATCCTGCTAGTTTGTAGTTGTTCATCCAATGTTTCCATGGGGGAGGGTTAGCCTGGCACTTCCTAATCTGTCATGCTGCTGATGTTATTTTGTTTGATAAGTTTTGTTTTGTTTGTGGTACTTGGGATAAACCCAGGGGGTACTCTATCACTGACATACATCCCTATCCCTTCTTATTTTATTTTCAGCCAGGATCTTGCTAAGTTGCTCAAACTGGCCTCAAACTTCTGATCCTTCTGCTTCAGCCTCTTGAGTAGCTGGGATTACAGGTACGGGCTACCGTGTCTGTCTCCTTGGTGAGCATTAACAATATACATGTAAGAATTCAATTAGAAGATTTGTAGCTTTTATTTTAAAATAAATATAGTTTCAAAAGAATTTACAACAATAGTACAGTTCTTTGTGCTTTTTGTTCAGCTTTCCTCCAAGGTAACATCCTACATAATTATAGTCCAATTATCAACACCAGAAAGTTGACATTTGCATAATACTGTCAACTAGACTATAGATCTTACTTAAATTTCACTGTTTTACATTCACCCATTTCTGTGTGTGTTTATAAATTTGTGATAAAATGAGATCACAATCAGAATACAGAAATGTTCTATTTCCCCAAAGAACTCTTTTATGCTACCCTTTATAATTGTACCCACCCCTTCTTCCTAACCCCTGGCAATCACTTACATATCTGTTCTCCATCTCTATGATTTTGTTATTTCAATAATGTTACATAAGTGTAATTATTTAGTGTATAATATTTTGATATTTTCTTTTTCACTCAGCATAATGCCCTTGCTCCATCCAAATTACATCATAGCTCAGTAGTTTTTTCCTTTGTGTTGCTAAGTAGCAAACCACTGTATGGACATACTGCAGTTTGTTTATGAATTTACCTGTTAAAGGACATTCAGAAGGGCCAGGGACGTAGCTCAGTGGCATTGCACCTACCTGGCAAGCACAAGGTCCTGAATGCAATTTCCAGTGCGGGGAAAAAAAAGACATTCAGAAATTTCTACTTTAATTGTTTATCCTTTAATCAATGTTTGTATTTTGCACGCAAGTCAATTTGCAGAACATTCAAGTAAATAGTTGACCTTTTGCATAAGTATTCAGCTGCCCATGTTTATTTGGGGAGAATGTGTATAGTGGTACTCCCTTGGAGTATAATTACTGTATCAAATCTCTTTGTTACTACATATTGTTGCACATATGTCATACATTCAAAATATAAACAAGTACCATGACAGGGATTGTAAAGGAAAAAAAAACCCCACAGAATTTGAGTTATTTTAATCATGCCATTCTATACACTACAGAGTTTTATTTGTGTTTTAATTTTAAAACAATGAAAAAGGGCTGGGGGTGTGGCTTAGTGGTAGAATGTTTGCCTAATATGCATGAGGTTCTGGGTTCAATCCTGGATCTATAAAAAAGAGAAAGAAAAAAGAAAAGAAATGTTGCAAACTGCAAAAGTGTAATACTTTCATTTGATAAGTACAAATAAAGTTAAAACATCAAATATTCTCCTGAATTTAAATAATATTTTAAATGAATTGCTATTGTTATTATTATTACCGTTATGCTTTAAGTATTGGGGATTGAGCCCAGGGCCTTCACACTACGCTACAACCCCAGCACTTTTTACATTTTTTTTTTAGATAGACTCCCCGTTAGTTGCTAAACTGCACAGGGTGGGATTGAACTTGTGATCCTTCTGTCTCAGCCTCCCAGATTGTTGGCATTACTAGTGTGTGCCATCACACCTGGTGAATCTCCTCTTTAAAATGGTTGTTTAGGGATGGGGATTTAGCTCAGTGGTTCTGCTGCCTGTCTTCCGAGAGCAAGGTTCCAAGTTCGATCCCTGGTACCAAAAAAAAAAAAAAGGTTGTTTAAAACAAATTAGTGAATCAATATACTAATGATTATTACTAGATCATTGTTACTAAAATTAATTTTGTCACACAAAGGAGTGAGATGTCAAGAAATACTCACTCTGGGTGCCAGTGTGGGGACATGTCACTGATACTAACATTTGAGCTAAAATATATTCAGTAGTTAAAGAATGACATTCTCACACAATACTCAAACTCACTCCTAGAGAAATCCTCATCTTCTTGAGTGTTAAAATGCTATCCATCCTGCATCAGGGTTGTGACAGTGATCCTTCAACTGCATCAAATTCTAAAACAGGATGCCAGAAAACCCATGGAAAATTTGCATAAGAGGTAGCAAGCAAAAGCTGCTTTGCTCTACTCACCTCATTACTTGCATGGGGTAAGTGTAAGATTTCTTGAGAATCCGAGGTAGTCTTCAGTCATGTCAGATTCAATGGTCTCTTTTAAAATCAATATTTTATAACATTCCTTTTTAATGTCTTGAAGTGGAATTTATAAATAATATAAGCCACCTATCTACAAAATTTCAAAAATAAAGAAATGTAATCCTAATATGAAGGAGAAATAAAAACAATTTCTAATAAAATAACCATTTAAATATGTAAATGCTTTGGCATGACCACACTAGATGACACAGTGAATCAAATGCTTGCAACTAATTACTACAATGAATAAGTCTGCATTGAAGTATTTGACTATAATATGACTGTAGTAGGACTGTAGTATGAGTCAGCTTCTCTTCTTTCTGCTTAGTCATTTGAAATAAGAACTAAGTGCCTCCTTTTGTATACAAAGTGCCTCCCTCTATATGCACATAAAACTTCCATGCCTACAACAGCTGCTAATGAAAAGTCTGACACGAGTGTGTCATATTGGTCATTTATATATTGCAAGTGGTGTGCCAGAGAAATAATTTTCTGAAATAGTGCACAACTCTTGGTAAATTTCTGAAAAAAGCAGTGTATAATTATCCTCTGATTTATATTTCTAGAGTTTGCAATTTTAGATTTCTTTTTCTTTTTTGGGGGGGTAGTATGGGGGATTGAAATCAGGACCTTGCGCTTTCGAGGCAGGCGGTAGCACCACTGAGCTAAATCCCTGGTCCTGAAATTTTAGAAAATTTAGTGTGTAGTAAACCAGGGTAAAAATTAGTTTGTATTTGTATGTTTTTCATGTTTACGTGAATGTCCACAAGGACATCTGAATGTCTCATAGTACCTGGAACAAGGGTTCACTTACCAGCAGAAACCATGGATTCCTTGACCTTATTTAGCCAAGGCCAATGAATCTTACCTCCAATCACTGCAACAACCAAAAATGTCTCAAGAATTTCCAAATGACCCTCAGGGAGTGAGAACCAAAACTTTAGCTTTTCCTGGACCTTGTCATATCTAAAAGTTATCAAATAAGCTATGGGCTCAGTCCAGGGTTTTATTCATATCTGCAAAGTAGTTGGACAAAAGAGACAAAAGTGGGAGTGAGGAGGGAAAGGGGATATAAAAGCATTTAAGATGTGTCATGTACATATACCACATATCCACCATGAATGTAAACATTATATGTTGCAAACTTGAACTAATAATAATAATATAACAATAATAATGAAAATGGGGAGAGGGGATCTAAAGACAGAGGAAGGGAGGGAGGCAGTTGGGAGGGGAGGGGAAGGGAAATAAAAAGAATCAAGATATGTTAAGTACATGTGCTTACTCCCTAAGATGAATGTAAACTTCATGTACTGCTAACATGTACTAATAAAATAAAATAAATTAAGAAAGAATAAAGTTGCTTTCTGCTTGCACTCTATAAGTTTAGCTGGTTCAATGAATATCTGTTGTATTAATAATGATGCTAGCAACACTAGAACAAGGATCTATAAACAGTAAGTACAAAGATTCTAAGACAGAAATAAACTTATCATTTTTTGTTTGTTTGTTAAAGACAAGGTCTTGCTGTGTAGTTTAGGCTGGCCTTGAACTCACTATGGAGCCCAGGCTAGCTTTAATCTCGTGGAGATCCTCCTGTCTCAGCCTCCTGAGTGCTGAGAATATAGGCGTGCATCACCATACCTGGTTAAACTTCCTATTTTTAAAGAATAGTAAAATGACAGGAGTATAAAAAGCAAGTGAAAGAGTGAAAAGATTTAAGATCATAGAGCAACTAGAAAGTGTAAGGCTTACTGGCCTTGGAAGAGTTTCAGTTTTATTTGAAATGCGATGAGAGGCAAGGAAACAACATAAACAGAATTGTGGAGTTTTAAATTTTTCTGGGTTTTTTGAGACAAGGGCTCACTATGCTGCCCAGGCTGGACTTGAATTCCTGGGCTCAAGTGATCCTCCTGCCTCAGCCTCCTAAGTAGCTGAGACTATAGGCACAGGTCACCATCCTGGATTCCTGATTAGTGTTTCTAAAAAACATAAAAACTGTACTGGTCTGGGAAGTATAGGTTGTCAGGAAATAATAATAATGACTGCAGGGATAAGACTTAAGAGGCTATTTTACTCTTCCAGATAAATAAAGGGTGAAACTAGAGTAGTAGCAGTAAAAAACTAAAACAGACTGAGGTGATTGTACTTGCAGATGAATGAGTGTGAATTGGAGGGGAAGGGAAACTATAATAATCTTGACTCACTGGGGAGACCATGATGCCTTTAATTGGGATGGGGGAACACTTGAGAATAGAATTTGATAGGCAACTTGAAAGACAACTATTTTCCCTTTTATCAATTATGTCTTATTAGGATTAAGACAAATGTGTTAAGTACATAGTTGAGGATTCCCAATTAGAAAATAGCCATCTTAGAATCTTCACCATCACTGTCATTGATTAATATCTTTATGCACAGACTGGCCTGAATCTAGCTTTCAACAATTTCCATCTGCAGTTCAAATCTAAATTTTGCCTCTCTTTTTTAAACCAGAATTTCATCATAAGTTCTTTATAAAACATTCATAAAGATAACTAATTCCACAAGAGATTATGAGAGTTGATTATTGAATGACTACACAATCCCCAGAAAATATTAAAACTGATATTTCAAGGACTGTTATTAAAATGGAAAAGTGTTTCTTGCTATCTTTGGGTTCATTATGAGAAAATCAACAATAATGTACTCATTCTCACTAAGTCTGGGGAGTAATTGTGGAACTCTCAGTGCTAGACACAAGTGCTGTTTAGGGTACTGTATGTGAGTGGGCATAACGATGAGCCAGATGGGCATGGTGCCTCTCCCAAATAAGCCCACAAGTAGTTGTCCATGCATAGATATGAAAACTGAAAGCAACCTGAATTAGCACCAAATTTAGCCAGAGTTGAAAAGAATGAAGGGGTCAAAATACTGTGCTTGTTCGAATTCTCTCAACTCCTTCAAGGTACCATGCTTTCTGGCAGAGATCAGATATCACTGCTTAAAAGTGACTTTTACCAGGCTCCTACTTCCCTCAACACGCCAATGTGTATACCCCCTCCCCGGCATTGCTAAAATGAATGTGCACATTAGCTTAGGTTCTGTGGGACAAAGGTAGGGAAATGAAAGGTCCACATTACAAAATAGGACCACAGTCTGATAGCCAAGGGCAAGGCACAGTATGAGGGCAATTTGGGGCTCAGTGTTGGAGAAGGGGACAACAATAGGCAGGCGATGCAAGCAGATGAGGGTACCAGAAGTCATTTTGCCTGTTAAACTATTTTTTTTAGGGCTGGCAATGGAGAGGTTAATTTGGGGAAAACAAGACTTTTGTTATGAGACCCTGTAAGGTACCAGAGCAATGAAAAGATTTTCCTCCTCTATTTTTTCCTTCTTGTTCCTTCATTGATCTACCCATCCTGCCCTCTGCTAGGTTCCTTCAGTGGTGGAGCAAGAGTAACCAAAAACAACCAAGGCAAACCATCTACTGGTGGCATCCACTGATTGAAATCTTTCCTAGTGGACCATTTGGGTTTCATACCTCATCTTGTCAGACAGGGAATGGAGCCTCAGGAAATCCTTTGATAAACTGGCTTTCTTTTGTCTAAATGCAAACAATAAGAGAGAACAGAGACTTCAAAGGGACTTGTAATCTATTATTAACCTCATTTGCAGGACAGCTTGCTTGGGCTGAGAAAATAAGCAGCATCTGTTCTGAGCTGTTACTCATAAGTATTAGGTTGGGTTGAGGAAGTGGCCATGTGGAAAGGGGGAGTAGACAAACTAACCAAGTAAGTTTTCCATTAATATTTTTTGAATTGTTTCTTTAGTTCTATGAGAAATTAATAACCTACTGGACTTTTGCAAGTTGTTGAAGGTCATGGTATGACTGATCATTAAAAATAAAGTGTTTGCCTCTGGTCAAAGTTCACACTGGGCTTGTATAGTCTCACAGAATATTGGACACAAAGGGCCCCTTCAGTTTTGAAAACCAAGTGAGTTTTTTGTGTATCCATGGGACCATGCATGCATTTGTTTTATTAGGCCTATGGCTGTCAATGTTATCTGTGTTCAGTCAGGGCTTAGTCGTCTATACAAAATTGGACAGGGGCATGTGCCTGGGAAGAGTTGGAGAGGACTCTTCTGTTTGTTTTATTTCACCACTTGTAGTATCTTGCGCACTCCCTCATGCACACGCAGTCTCTGGCCTCAAGCCCTGCTACATGTTTTTCCCTCTTCATTCTTACAGGTATTGACAGGTCCATACATGGATTCCCCAGGTTCCCTTAGTGTATCTCAGTACTGTCCTGGTTGATTTTACTTCCTCTGGTTTCTTCTCAGAAAAGCCCTATCATTACTTACTGTATGCTTACTGCATGCTCACTGCAGGTCAGGAACTGGGCTGAGCATTTCAGATGCATTATTTTTTATTTATTTATTTATTTGTTTGTTTATTTATTTATTTATTTAGGTACAGGGATCGAACTCAGGTCCTTGTGCTTGCAAGGCAGGCACCGTGACAATGAGCTAAATCCCCAGGCCCGAGATGCATTTTTTGATTAACTTCAAAATAACCTCATGAAGATACCTGATTTACAGATGGGAA
>NW_004624887.1:2451328-2466704 GCF_000247695.1 Heterocephalus glaber
TCTATACTGGCAACTGAACAGAGGGCCATGGCACTGAGCTACATTTCCAACCCTTTTTGTTTTTTGAGACAAGGTCTTGCTAAATTGTTGGAACTTGGGATTCTCCTGCCTCAGCCTCCCAGTGAGCTGAGATTACAGGCATATGCCATCATGCCTAGCTGTATCTTATTTTCTTTGATGCTTGCCTGGTTTTGTTTGTTTGTTTATTTGTTTTGAGCCTGGGTCCCACTATGCAGTTCAAACTGGCCTTAAATTTACTATGTAGCTCAGGCTGGCTTTGACCTCCTGGCGATCCTCCTGCTTCAGCATCCACAGTGCTGGAATTAAAGGTGTGTGCCACCACACCACGCCCATTGTCTGGTTCTCACTGTGTTCCAGACATTGTATTTGCAAAGATATTGCAAGAAGTATTTTTGAAGTGTAAATCAATGTTCTCCGCCAGATAGAATTTGTGTTTGAGTCCATCAAGGGCTTGCTGGCATTAGCGATCAGGGATCACTTTAGTCCAACTCCAGTGATTGAAATGATTGTTCATAGTTGAGCTAGTGAATCAACGATGGACATCTTCAAGTCCATTCTTCTACTAGAATAGTACACGAGTAAACAGTCCTATTCCTGAGAATCTATAGCCCATCTATCCTCTGTCCCATGTATGGCAAACCCAAGATTCAGATGTCTGTTACCCTAGTAACTGTGGACCTGTTAAAAAATGCCTTTCAAAATCTCAACTATTTAATATTCTCTATGAAGTATGAAAACATTCCCACTGTGATTGTCTTACTTTCTGGGACTTCTACCTTACCCCATACTGGCTCCATAATTTTCACTCATTTTTTTAGTTTTATGATGTCTTTATGGAGATAATTTTTATATTTTGTCTAACTTTCACAACTATCATCAATAGAAAGTTTGGTTTGATTTTTCTAGTCTGTGGTTACATGCACTGATAGTGACACCATATTCTATGAGCTTTTGGCTTACATTCATAGTTTCAGAGGTGCCACTCACCCTCTAAAATCCACATTGCAAACTAGAAACTATTGGCAACCCTGACATTTAAAAAATACAATTAAGCCCATGTTGAAATAATATATAAAAATCTATTTGTATATTAGCATACTAGTTACAGTGCACTATTTCCACTAACCCCTATCTTGTTTATAGCACAACCTTCCTTTTCCCTAATTGTATTATCTTTTACCCAAAGTTCTGGTTAGTGGAATAGTATTTTGTAGTGTTGCTTACTTGGTAACTAATTACCCACAGTGTTTAAGTCCCAGGGTGCAGCTTACAAAATATAAACACATTTGTGGAGTGCACATACAGCAAATTGAGATTTTTGTCAATGGTCACAGATCCAAAATGCACTGTAGGTCATTCTGCTTCAAGGGATTCTTGGGCTATGAGGATACTGGTGAAATGTGGAAGATGCACAACAATTAATCTTCATTAGAAATACATTTAAATCTGAGTTAGAGTAACAGTTGGAAGTCTGGAATGGGAAATGAGGCCATTAATGGAGATAGCAGAAAGTTTACTAAATTTGGAAAGTCAGTATCCTAAATGGCTTTGCCTCTAGGTAGATACTAGTTGTTTAGTATAAATAATTTGCAAGCACTTAAAAGCACATTTGGTTTAAAATCTAAAACTATTTATGAAAGTGCATTTGGATTATTTTATTTTACTATCTTTTAATTTCCTTGTAAATATTTATGATCAGTATTATACAATACATGAGAGTATTTTATCATAAAGAAAAACTATCTTACAAGTTAGTTTCTCTGTCTCCTTGGAATTTAGTCAAAACTGACTTCTATACTAAAGTACTTTCCTATTTTAGAAAAGCACAAAAGGTATAATAGATAATGTGAAACAGGAAGAAAAGGTGCAAGGGGGAAGGGGAAGTGGGAGGGGTGGGGAAAAGAAAGAAAGGAATGGAATTAATATGAGAAAAAGAAAAAATGGAAACAAAGTCTTTGTAGATAGGGAGGGGTGGAGGGGTTGAAGGGAGGGCAGGGGAATGGGGAAACAATAAGGACCAAGATGAATTGTATAAAGGTGCAAATTTCCAGTGATAAATGTCATTATATTGTATACCTTAAATGTACAAATAAAATCAATTTTTAAAAAGCACAATAACTTTTTTATAAAGGGAAAAACAAAGTTCTCCATCCCATTGTTGCTTCCCTTAATGTTTAGTTGGCACTAGCTAATCAAAAGTCAGTTATGGGCCAGGTGCAGTGGCACATGCTTATAATCTCAGCTGTTTGGAAGTCTGAGGGAGAAGAATCACAAGGTCAAAGCCAGTCTAGGTAATTTAAGCAAAACCTTGTCTGAAAGTAAAGTTTAACAAACGGGCTGGAGATGTAGCTCAGTGCTCCCTAGGTTCAATCCTCAATACCACAAAAATGAAAAAAATAAATTGTGGATTTCCCTAACAGCTCCTACATTTTTATTCCTAGAGAAAATCTTACCACACACAAATATTTGCCACTTGAAATGTAAGACCTCCAACCTCAACCGGATCATCAACTCTTCTTCCATTCCAATAGCAGCAGTTTTAAACTTCCATCATCTTTATTAAACAAACCTGCAATGCGAAACCTTCACTCTCAACAGATAGCTTTTCCTTTTACTTCAAAACCATCCTGAGGAATAAAGCAATTTTTACCCCGACAATTTTTGTCAATATTTTCCAAGTACTTTATTGTAGGAAATTTAAAATATACAAAACTGGAGGATGATATGACAAACCCTCATGTACATATGATCTAGCTTCAACTCTCAGCCGATGATGTTTCATTGACCACATCTTCTAAAAATGGAACTTCTAATCATTTTTCCTTGCTTTCTTCACATCAGTCTAAAAGAAATTTCCTTTCTACCCAAGGTTATTCTCTGCCTCAAGATCTGGATTGCATCCCTTCCAGCCTCTTCAAACTTTTGCTGTAATTAAAACACTTCCTTATTTATATAAACTGATTTCATTCAGTTTTTAAACATTTTCTAGGTAATCTATTTCCATATTAGGAAACACACACACACATACACACACACACACTACACACACACACACACACACACATATATCTCTTTAGCTAACATCCTGTCTTTCACCTTCCATTTTTAGCCAAGAATCTAGAAAGGGTATTCTACATTTGCTGTTTCTCTTATCTTATTACCTCTTACACTTTAATCCAAGCAAAAGGATTTCCTACCACACGCTTCTGCTAAAACTGCTCTCATTGAGTTCAGTGATGCTGTTTTGGTTAAATCTTCTCAACCATTCTCCTGGTAGCTTGCGAAGCATTTGATGATGTTGATCCCTTTCTGTAATCAGCAAAACTTCAAACATTTGCTTCTTCTTATTTCATAAGAATACTTTCTTTTGTATTTCTTCCTACATCTCTGGATTCTCTCAGTTTCCTTCTCTTTCAGTCCTTTTTGTCTTTTTCATGTGGTCATTCCCTGGGATATTTTTCTTATTTCTTTACTCTTTTTTCTTTATTAGTGTATGTTTACAATACATAATGTTACATTTGTATTGGGGAATTGGTACATATATATAACATATCTTGATCATTTTTGATGCCTTTACCTCCTACCTTCTCCCTCCCATCCTCAAACCCCTTCCCCAGCTCCAGAAAAATCTATCATTTACATTCTCTTGAAGCAATCTAACAACTGCTTATTCCATCACTATCTGCATAGTTTTTCCTCAAACATTTGGAATCTAATGGGACAATGACACATTAGGACAAATAATTTTTAATTAAGATATTAATTTCTATTTGTATTTTATAAATGCAAAACTAAAGCATACTTCTTATGAAATAGTGGTGATAGTTTCATAATGGAGAAAGTGATGAAAATCCTCTGTGACCTTTTTTCACTGTATATCTAGCTCAATGTTGGACTGTTTGCATTTTAGATCAAGTTCTTATATATCTGCCTCTTCTTCCTCCTCTTTATACTAATTTGGAAAGTCTTAACTCACAATTTTCAATTGTAGGAAGTATTTACTGTATCCGATAAATTTTGAGTATTTGGATTAAGCATAGAACCAGAAATTGTTAAGAGAATTCTAACTAAAAATACATATTTTGTCATATGCTAAACTGAATAGCACGTGGCAGAAAACATTGATGAATTATTTTATTTTGGGAAATGGCTCCGAATGTATTACTGATCTGTTCTTTGACTGTATTCCTTTGTGAAAATATTTCTTCATATTCTGATGTAGTACTTGGAGGTGATTGTAAAATATGTTCCAAGATATACCAATGACTTTATTTTCAGTACTGGGAATTGAACTCAGGGCCTTTGCATTGGTCTACATCCCCATCCCCTTTTTTACCTTTTATTTTGAGACAGGGTCTTGCTAAATCACACAGGCTAGGCTTAAACTTGTGATCCTCCTGCCTCAGCCTTTCAGAGTGCTAGGATTACAGGTTTGTGCCACCATGACTGGTATCTCTGTTGCAATTTTAAAGCATGGCCCCAGTGTTCCCTGATACTCCTACATTAGAAAGGCAAAATCTATATCCCTTCCCCTTAAATCTCTTACTACTTAACTTGTTGAATTTCACAGAAGTGATGTGCTAGTTTCTGAAACCAGGCCTTAAGAATTTGGCAGCTTCCACTTGTCTTTTGCAATGATAACTCATAACCAAATCACCTCATAGAAAGGACAGTATGGAAAGGAATTGATAGTCAATACCAACTTGCTAGCCATGTGAGTAAGCCTTCCTGAAAGTAGATTCACCAGCTCAGGTCAGGACATCTCAGCTGGTACCACACAGAGTGAAGACAAACTCCCAGTGCACACAGCCCAAATTTTACATTCATAAAATCAATGATAGTTGCCTTTTAAGCTAGTAAGTCTCATAGTAGTTCAGTATGAAGCAAGAAGTAACCATCTCCTTTCTTTGAAACTTCCTCCCTTCCTCTTTCTCCTCATTAATTTTGCTTGCTTGTCTCCAAATCTGTCACACAATCAACACATACTTTCTACTTCTCAGAATAGGATATGCTCAATATTGTTATTCTTTTTATAAGATAATAGATGACAGAAACTCTATTTTGTTAATTTCTGTTAAATTTAAGCAACTTCATGTTATTTTTCATAAAAGGTATTTGGACCACTCCCCAGACCTATTGAATCATATGTTCTAGAGTGGTACCAGAAAATTACAATTTTAATAAGCTTAACAGGTAAGTTTTACATATGCCAAAGTTTGAAAACTTTTCCATAGTGGTTACTTAAAATTCTTTTGGAATAAGGATTATTGTGAGATTTAAATTAAAAGAGACTAAATATTATGAAGCATTTAGCCTGGGATCTGGCATATAATAAGGGGTCATCAGCTATTACTATCATCACCAACATCATCATTGCTATTTTTAAAGATTATCTTTAGGATTAGGAGATATTGTTTTCACGTGTTTTATGCTGGTTTGCTTATTAAATGAAGTAGACAGTTGTTGCCTACAGTTTAGAATTCTCTTGGCTCCAGGCATCAGGTGGAGGGTTATCTCCAGGACAGCAGAGCAAATTCAGGTAAAACATTCATCAGGGTTTTTGCCCACCTTCCTGATACATGCTCTGGCAAATGGAGCAAATCACTGAAACTGGTTCTCTTCAGAAAACCCATGGACAAGGGATCTTTATATGTTTGGTAGAATAGGTCTCCAAGGAAATCCTAGCCGTGCTGCCATATTCCAACTTTGGGAATGTAAGAGACCTGGCATTCCACTTCATTATAAAAGCAAATACACTGGTTTATAGGCTGAAAACCTGAAAAGAGATTTGGATGGGCTGGTTGAAAATCATCAGTAGTTTTTAAGAAAATTAAACACATGCCACAATATATTTTTTCTCTGGATGTGGCTTTTGTGGGCATCTGTTTAGGTGGAAAACATTCAGACTAGATTATTGAATCTGAATTAGGCCAAGTGCTTAAAGAATGATATGCTTTGACATTCAAATTTATTAATTAACTAAGGGCTAGCGACAGCACATTTTCTTTCAGCCCTTGTTTAAAAATAACAACTCTCTACAGTGTTCTGTCTAATAAGAAAAATGAAATAAATACTCTGAATTGGTATGAACTACTCAACATCTCTGTGTCTCAGTTATCTGATTTTAGTACCTCAAAAGATTGTTGAAGATTACTTAATATATGAAAATGTACAGAATACTTTTTGGCTCATAGTAAGCACTAGATAAGCATTAGCTATTTTATTGTTCTTGTTATCTATTTTTATTATTATTATTATTATTATTATTATTACTTGTAAAGAAGATACATTAGTAAGTGTATTAGTCAGTATTCCCATCACTGAGACACAATACCTGACACCCATAACTTAAAGGAGGAAAGATTTAATATAGCTCACAGTTTCCGAAGATTCATTACATGGTTGGTAGGCCACAAGGCAAAAAACTCATGACAGAAAAGCATGGTAGAGCTTAGCTGCTTAGTTCATGGCAGCTAGGAAGCAGAGCACGGAAATGGCATCAGAGAGGAATGGAGGAGGTACACCTCTATGACCCACCCAGGCACATCCAGGAGCATGCTTTACTAATCCACTAAGCATTTTTTAATCCAATGACATTGACATATCAGGATTAATGGTTGTAGTAGGCAGTTTTTCTTTTGATACAGACCTATAGCTAAAGATGTAAGTAAAAGTGCAAAAATAGTCTGAGGACAGGACAACCTGGATGTTCCTTAAGGGTGAGATGAAGGTCTTTCCTGTTCACCTTTGGATCTTCAGAGGTACATGATTAAGTGCTCAATAAACTTCTGTTGAATAAATGATGGTTTCTTAAAAATAGATACTTGTTAATTACTTTCTTCTCATCTTTTGAATCTCTACATAGAGACTGAATGTGGCAAGAGTGGTGTTTAATTGATTATGGCTGATTAGATTCTGTATTATATTAATGTGACTATTTTTTTACTATAACAACATTTATTTTTGTTTCTTTCCCAGCTTTATTAAGGTATAATTGAGAAATTAAAATTGCATATATTTATGGTATGCAATATGTTTTGATATAGATTGTATACATTGTGGAATGCTTAAATCAAACTCACTAACATGTCTGTGACCTCACATGCTTATCATTTTTTATTTATTATTTCTTGCTAAAGGACCTTGATGGAGAAAAAAGGTAGATATGTGGAACCAGAAACCAAGAAAGAAGGTTTGTGTTTTATTTTTTTTTTGGTGTTGGGGATTGAATTGAGGGCCTCTTCCATGTTAGGCAAATTCTCTACCACTGAGCTATACCCCCAACCCGGAAATACACTTGATAAAAATAAAAAAGATCTTGACTGACCTGGGTGCAATTATAGGGATTACATCTACAGAAGACAATGATGCCCTGCCACCATCTCTTTTCTGGGAAAGAATGTGAGCACGTAATGGTGACACTCAGAGCCAGGTCAGTGCGTGGTATGATATCATTGAACTAAATATCAAACTTAATCATGAGATTACATCACTGGATGTTGAAAGTCCATGTAACTTCATTACCTAGTCACCCAAATATGAACATTTTTAATAAGTTCATTTTTATAAGTCCAGAGTTAGTTTATATTAAATTAAAGATTCCACAAATGAATAGGTATGAATAATAAATTCCTGAAACCTTTTGATAGGAGTAGGAGTTTTCAGCCTGTTCATCTGCCATGCTGCAGATAAGGAATATATTCATCCTGCTTCAGTTTCCTCAGCACGTCACTTAGGAGATGCTTTTACAGTGTTTATTTAGAAAGCCCTGGGCTAGATTCCAAAAAAAAAAAAAAATGTCACTGCTCTGTCCCAAGTTACAGTGGAGCTGCCTCCCTCCTCCTTTCGCCTCTGTTACCACTTTGATCTACTTATACAGGTCATTTTTGAGTGTCTTGAGATGTGGGCAGAAGAGGGGGAGATTGCTGGTAAAAATAAAGGGCTCTACCAATGGTTCTTTTCAAAGAAGATGGCCTGCAAAGAGGTGTACATAGACTTGCAAGTCCAAAAAAATTGTTCTATAAATCATCTTTCGAAGCTTACATACCTAAATGAAAAGAACGAAACAAAAATTAAGATAGAAAAAATATTTTCTTGCCTCCTGATTCAAAAAACCATGAGACATGAAGTATGATTTACTCTACTGGAGTGGATTATCAGAATAGTGAAGAAGTATGTGCATCTGTTAGCTTTTGCAGTATAAAAAACATCCTAGAACCTAATGCCTTAAAACAACCAAAAAAACTGGACATGGTGGTGCACATCTGTAATACTAGCACTTGGGAGGCTGAGGCAGGGGGATTGCCATGAGTTTGAGGTCAGCTTGACCTACATAGTGAGTTCAAGGCCAGCCTGAACTATATAGCAAGATCCTTTCTCAAAAAAGCCAAAAACAAATAAACAAATAAACACTTCACTCTGGATTCTGTGGACTGGGGTGACACTTCTGGTCTGGGTAGGCTCTGCTAAAATCTGCTTTCAGGTTGGCTGGAGGCAGGATGGCCTAGTTGGTGTTTGTCAGGATTTGGTAAAGGGGTCATTCGTTTCCACTGTTAGCCAGGCACCAGTTACCAGTGGCCTCTTGTCATTTAATGCTCTTCCATCTTTTCGGGTTATTTTTCTTGATCTCAAGTGAATTTGACCTTTGACCACTTTCTTTTTCTTTCTTTTGGTACCGGAGATCGAACTCGGGTCCTTGCGCTGTGCAGCAGGCGGCGAAACTGCTGAGCTAAATCCCCGGCCCCCACTTTCTTTTTCTTGATGGTCTTTTCTCCCTTGATTTTTGAGATACCACTTTGGCATCTTCCTCACAGACTTCTCTTCCGTGGCTAGTAAGTTGAATATTGGTGATGGCTAAGCTTTGTCTCTGGTTCTCTTTGCTGCTAATCCTGCATTGACTCTGAGTTCACTCACCCATCCTCATGGTTTCAATGACTCTTTATAGTCTGATGACTCTCAGTTCTATTTCTCAATCACAGACTTCTTATCTGAACCTCAGACTGCATCCTGGGCAGCTTTACTGTGACATCCCACAGACGCCTTAAACTCAACATGCTCTCAGACTCTTGTGTCCTCAGCTCAGTGAATTACTATGCACCCAAGTCATCAAAGCTAGAGAACTGAGAAACCACTTTCTCTCCCTTACTCCCTCCCCATCTGTTATGGCTTGTGTTTAGATGTCCAGCTAAAGCCTCATGCAGTCTGAGGTGGAGCTATTTTGGAGGTGGTTGAATCTAGAGTGTGTGATTGATTCACAGTGCACTGCTAGGCCTGAGGGCACTAGGATTAAGGGGATGAGTGCTATCTGCCCTAAGTAGTATGAATAAGATAAAAGAGGCAGAAAGATGCTGTTAAACCTTCTTGTTGCTTTTTCTGTCTTCTGCCGCCATGAACTATTGCCCCTCTGCCACCCTGTCTTGAAGCCAGCCAATTATGGAATGAAACCTCTACAATCTGTAAGTCAAATAAACCTTTTTTCCCCTTTAACTTTGGGTGTTGGGTGTTTTGTCTCAGCAACGAGAGAAAAGTAACTAACACACCATTCAGTAATCCAGGCGTGTTTTCTCTTAAAATGGTTCCCTGTCGGTCATTCCCCTGCTCTACTCAAGGAGATTGATTCCCCTCAAACTGCATCTTCTAGGATCTTACATCAGCCAGTTTCTAGCTGGGTTTTTCCAATGAAAGTCTCTGCTTTTAGACTCAAGAATGTGGACTTTTCCTTCCCACTGCTGTTGCTGCGTGCCTATTCCACCAAATTTAAGGTCAATACTCAACACTGAGGCTCTTTATTTGGTACCATTCTCTGTGGTAACCAGCTAGACACTTGTTAGGAAGCTGATTACATTCAAACTTTTCCTATCATAGAGAGGCCATACTTTATTCTTACTGTTATGAGTACAGATTTGCTTTCTCATCAGCATCATCTAAGAACTTCTGGAATTCCTAATTCACTATTATGTTACCACACAACAACAATACTTCTGTCCAAGGGACATACTTACAAGGAAAATACAATATTAAAATTAAAATTTGCTGTTTACAATTTACTCCATCAACCAGGAGTTGTTGGCTGATAAAATGGTAGAATGGACTAAGATTTAGTTATAATACCAAATACCAATACCAATCACATTTTGGGGGATTGCAATGTTGTTTCTCAGGACATGGTCTATGCTTTGAAGCAGTGACTGACATATGGTATGTTTCTCCCCTATGTAGAATGTATAGGTCTAGGAATTAAGGGGCAGAAGTATAAATGGCTTTTCTCACTATTATATCTAATAAGCCACACAAGAATTTTATTTCCTATCCACAATCTTCAGCCTTGCTGGTCTAGAGGTCTTTGTTTCGAAGGAATAAATGCTTCCTCACAGTCTCATTATAATTAAAATTGAGACTGTCACCTGGCATTTGGAGCTCCTCCAACAAGCAGAGGAGTGTGACTATATTGTCTGAGATGACTGATCATGATTAATAATGAGAAATTGGTTCACTGCTACATAATGAAAGCAAGGGGACTATTTTTGAAACCCATGAGATTCATGGGGATGTTCTTTTTGATACTTTCATTTCTGATAGGAAAAGTCAATTAAAGCCTATAGCAACCCAGTACATACAGGACTATAACTGTCACTGCAAAATGGAGATTTAAAAGTTAGATTTTTTTTCTTTTAGAGATAAGCAACTTCTCCAAACTTCCTTCTGCAGAACACACAACCAATACTCCTTACTCTCCTCAGCCTAAAAGAAGTAACAGAATATGCAGATGCTACCAGCCTCAGGAGGCTGGAGCTTGATTTCCTTTCCACTAGAAAGAGGAGAATGAGTTGGATATAGCTGGAAGTGATAAAGCAAGTGTGGAGATCTACATTGTCTCTCTGTGCTCCTCTTCTGCTGTCCCTTACTATCAAAGACCCATGCCCACCTATACAAATGAGTCCCTTCATCTCCTCAGAACTAGCTTTGAGTAAATCCTTTTTTTCCATTTTACCAAAATATATGGCCTCCTTTGATTTGGTCAGTGGCAAGCAAATGAACCTAAGCTTGTGAACCTAAGTGGCCGGTAACAGGACCACCAAAGATTCAGACCTTACAGAAATGAAAGATTGGATCATTTCACTGGCAAAATAAATACATCTAGTTAATGTTCGGGCTGAAAGGGAAAGATGGTATGTCGTAGAAGAGGAAAGTGATACATGTCAACTGTGGCCATATGACCAGTTATAGAAAAAGAATTATAGCAGTCAATAATTTTATGTATATATTAATCAACAATCTCTTTCATCCTATTTTGTATGAGGAATGTTGGTAATAATGACTTTGTAATTTAATTTATGGTTCACCAGACTACAGTTATGTTATCACACATATCTGATATTTATAGGAGGGATCATAATGCCTGGAAACCACAGATTTGGGATGGAATATTGATAAATCAGATGTTCTTCCACCCCTTTTTGGAGAGAGCTTGTAACCTGTATTATGGGTGGTTGTCTCATGTCTGACAGAAACATGAATTTCTGAAATATTGTATTCTCAGGGTTTACAAGGGAATAGATTTAATACAGGACACATAATTTATAGGATTATTTTATATTATTCACCCAAAAAGTCAAATTCAGAGGAGTGCAAGAGATCTATCCACACATTAGAGACCCAAAATATCCAGCCAAGGGCCTGGATCTCATGGCAGTGTCTTCCACAAGTCCAGCTAAAGGCCTAGAGCCCAAGGCAATGTATTATGGAAGTCTGTATCAAGGATCTGCACTGGGAAGGTCCAAAGGCCAGTGGTGGAAGCTAGAAAGTCTGCAACTGCAGGGTGAAGAATTTGTGCCACCAGGCTGAGAGATCTTCACTGGAGTGAGGAACCAACACTCAAGGTGAAGACCAGAGCTCCCCTGATGGGAACAGCAGCCATTCCCTGTGACAGGGAGGACCCAAGCTCCTCCGATGATGAGAACAGCCAAGTTCATATCAGGAAAACCAGCTACAATAAGCTTCTTCAGGAAAATCAACAGCATACAATCTTCCCTTCAGTTCTCCTTTTATGCCATTGGCAACAGTTCTCAAGTGGGTCTTCCACACCCAGAACCATGCTGACTCAGTTCAGCTGGGTATTCCAAGTTGACCATTAGTTAATCCACCACAATCTACCATCTGTAGACTCACAGAATACCTTATCCACCATCATGGAGTTCCACATAGCATTGCCCTCTGACCAAGAAACACATTTTATGGCCAAAGAAATGAGACAATGGGTTCATTCTCATGGAATTCACTGGTCTTATCATGTTCCTCACCATCCAGAAATGGCTGGATTGATAGAAAGGTGAAATGGTCTTTTGAAGACGCAGTTACAGTGCCAGCTAGGAGGCAATAGCTTGCAGGGCTGGGGCAAGGTTCATCAAAAGGCTGTATATGCTTTGAATCAGCACCCATTGTATGAGACCATGTCTCTCATAGCCAGGATTTATGGGTTCAGGAATCAAGGGGTGATCAACTACCAAAATTTTTGCTCCCTATTCTTGCAACCTTATGTTCTGCTGGCTTAGAAGTCTTAGTTCCAGAGAGGGGAACGCCTATACCAAGAAGTGCAACGATGATACCATTGAACTGGAAGCTAAGATTTTCCCCTGGTCATTTTGGTCTCTTTATGCCTCTAAGGAAACAAGCTAAAAAGGGAGTCACAGTGTTGTCAGGGGTGATTGATCAAGACTATCAAGGGGAATTTGGACTACTACTCCACAATGGAGGAAAGGGAGAACATACTGGGAGTACAGGAGATCCCTTAGGGTAGCTCTTAGTAGTACCATGCCCTGTTATTAAAGTCAGTGGGAAACTACAACAACCTAATCCAGACAGAATGACAAATGGTCCAGACCCTTCAGGAATGAAAGCATGGATCACTCTACCAAGGAAAGAACCAAGACCTGCTGAGGTGCTTGCTGAAGGCCAAGGGAATACAGAATGGGTAGTAAAAGAAGGTAGTTCTAAATACCAGCTATGACCCCATGATCAGCTACAGAAATGAGGATTTTAATTGTACTGTTTCTCTCCTAAAATGGTTCTAATGTAATATAATGTTGATAGATCTAATACTGGTTCTTAAGGATTGTTAAACCTATGTGATAATGTTCAAGTTATGAAATGTTAATAGCACCACCCAAAGAAAACTTGCCATCCATTCTGGGAAGGGAATTAGTGCATTTCTGTTTGTACACAGGATAGTTATAACATGTTAGGCATAATTATGAGTTTGTCTTTGTATCTTGGAGGCTGGGTTAAAGAAATGTATCTTGTTGCCAAATTGATAAGGGACTGATTGTGACGGTTGATTGTGTCAACTTGAAAAGTTGGTTAAGAGAAGCTTAACTAAATCAACTCAGCAATTCTGCACCCTAGGGTGTGGAGGACCCACCCTGGGCAGCACAGTGTTGCCTGGATGGTATAAAGGGGAAATGAGGAAGGACTGATCTGCTTCTGTTCCTTCGAAGGAGTTCCAGTCTTCAACTTGGACATCATTTCCTGGCTTCCAGTGAAGACTCTTCAGCTTCTGGCACAGATCCTTTAGCCTTCCATCGCAGACCCATTGGCCTCCTGATATGAACTCCAGCGGGACACTGCAGGGAGCTCCAGACCTTTGACTAAATCCTTTAGTCTCCAGTGCACAGACAGAGCCTCTGGACTCTTCCTCTTCTGATTCTGTGGGTGGCCATTACAAGCCAATCTTGAAAATTCATATATATTTGTATATCTTGTGTTATATCTGTTTCTCTAGTAAATACTGACTGACACATATGGCTATGAGGTGAGAATGGATGCTGAGTAGTTAAAAAGATGAATTATGTTAGTCCTGAGCCTGTTTGCCCTCAGATCTGTTTCATATCCTTTTCCAAGTCTACTCTGTATCTTAAACCCATAGGAGTCATGAAGGTTACATTCCCCAGGCTCTCAAGTCATCTGGCCTCCAACTAGACTTGGCTTTGGTAGGAGATTGGAAGGTTGGAAGGAGAAAGAAGCTAAGGTGCTTTTCACCCTGTCTCTCTGATGTGGGCAGATCTTTCAGCTGTGGCTACATCTGTGCCTTCATTTCTTGCCAGACAAGCTACTAAATTTCAGCTTCCACTGGGCAAGCCTGGCTTTAGTAACAGGGATGAAGCCCTTGACTTTCTAGCTGAGGGATAGCAAGAGCTTCTTATTGTTGTTGATCTCTAGGGTTCTTCACCATGGGTTTTTTTGACTCCCAGCTCCTCTCGACTGTGTAATCAACTCTGCATTAAATCTTCCAAGTGACAGGATCAAATTTCTGTTCTTTAATATGTCCTGTGACTGTTCCCTCCTTCCTACCTCTTACATCCACTGCCTTATATATGTCAGGATTTCACTGCCTTCATCCTCTTTTGGAGTCTTTTGCAAAGCAAAGTTTTTTATTTTAACGAAGTTCAATTCATCAATTTTTCTTTTTATGCATCATTTTTTGGTACCAAGTCTAAGAACTATTTGCCTAGCCCCAGATCCTAAAGATTTTATCCAATATTTTGTTCTAAACCTTGTACAGTTTTGCAATTTACATTTAAATTAATAATCCACTAAGTCAATTTTTATATAAGGTGTGAGACTTAGATTGAGGTTTGTTTACCTACAGATATTCAATTGCTCTAGCACCACTTGTTGAAAAGGCTATCGTTTCTCCACTGAATTACTTGTGCACCTTTGTCAAAAGTACAAAGTCTAGGAAAATTGCCCAGACTTGGAATAAAAAAGAGGACTGGCGGACTGAGCTCAGTGTGAAGTCTCTGGGCTCAATTTTCAGTACTGCCAAAAAAAAAACCAAAACTCAGGTGGACATATTTTTGTGACTACATTCTGTTCTGTGTGTTTATACTTTGTTATTATAACTGCATGATGTGTTGAAATCAGGTGGAGTGTTTCTTTCTACTTTATTCTTTCTTTTCAAAATAGTTCTAGCTATTCCAATTCATTTATACTTCCCTATAAATTTTAGAATAATCTTGTATGTAACTAGAAAAAATTTTTCTGGGACATTGATAGGAATTATATAAACCTATATATTAAAATGAGAAAAATTGAAATATTTACTATGAATATGATATGTCTTTCCTTTTATTTTTTTTTGTTAAATTCTTTTATTGGTACATTGTAGGTATACAATACAATTACATTTCTCACAGGGAATTGTACCTTTACGTAATGCATCTTGGTTCTTATTTTTTTCCCCATTCCTAGGCCTCCCTTCACCCCCTCCACCCTTCCCTATCTACAAAGACTTTATTTCCATTTTTTCCATTTCTCATCATTTTTCCTTTCCCTTCTTTCCTTTCCCCTGCCCCTCCCA
>NW_004624887.1:2471794-2485147 GCF_000247695.1 Heterocephalus glaber
GAGTATCAGAGTGTTCCATCTCATTTCCCTTTGGGGTTGCTGTAGGTGATCTGGAAGTCTGGTTTTCAGACTTATTTATGTGTTTTCCCATTTTGACTGGGGTGGTGGGCTTTTGGCGCCTGCATGGATTACCTCCTCTGAGCTGGGAGAGGTGGGACAGGGGCCGGGAGCAGTGGTAGGGATGGTGACCCAAAAGCCCTTTCCTCTGGGCTGGGAGCAGCAGGAGGGATGGTGGCCTGGAAGCCCCTTCCTCTGGGCCAGGAGTGGTGGGAAAGGAGGTGGCCCAAAAGCCCTTTTCTCTGGGCTGGGAGCAGCGGGAGGGATGGTGACCAGGAAACCCCTTCCTCTGGACCAGGAGCAGTGGGACGGCAGCTCAGAAGCCCCTACCTCTGGGCCGGGAGTGGTGCGACTCAGTACCGTGGTCTGGTGGTCTGGTGTCCTCTTTGTCTTTGTAATGTGGATTCAGGTGGCTGTACAGAGGAGCTGGGGGGGGGTTCCAGTGGATTGCTGCCGGGGCACGGGCTGATTGGATGTGCTCCGTGTGCCCTGTCTTTCCTTTTATTGAGGTCCTCTTTGGGTTTTGTTCACAGCATTTTATACTTTTCAGCATGTAATTCCTGTGTATATTTGGAGATTTTCTTTTTGTCTTTCTGGTGTATCTAGATTAATTGCATCCTGGTTAGAGAAAATATTCTATATTATTTCGGCTCTTTTAAATTTGTTGATGTTTGTTTTATAGCCCAAGATGTGTTCTATTTTGATATCCAGAAGGTCCCTGACTTGAGTTTGTTTGACAAATAATTTTGTTTTGTTTTGTTTTTTGAGATAGGGTCCCTGTATGCCATTCAGGTTGGCCTTGAACTCACTATGTCGCCCACACTGGCCTCACCATATAATTTTTTTACTTTATAATGTTGCAGAAGTGATGCACATTCAGTAGAAATTGTATTTCAGATTTTGAAGTGTTATCTTTTCACAGGGTAGCAGTATGTTTTCACAATCCTCTCTCATGATGCTGGACAGAGGCAGTGAGCCAGTTACCAGTCAGTCATGTGATCAGGAAAAGAAACTGCTGATGCTTTATAATGTGCCATATCTCTAAGCTATGATGTTTGGTAGGTTAGATATAGTAAATGCATTTTGACTCACAATATTTTCAACTTATGATGGTTTGTTGAGACATAAGCCCTTCACGAGTCAAGGAGCCTCTATATATTCCATGGGCTTAAAAAGAATGCGTGTCTTGCTGTTGTTGGAAGGAATGTTCTGTAAATGTCCAATAGTTTTTTTTTTTTTTTTTGGTTGATGGTGTTGTAGAGTTCTGTAGCCTTCCTGATTTTCTGTGTGGTTGTTTTATCAGCCACCAAGATAAGAATGTTAAAATCTCCAACTATAATTTTGAACTTGATTCTTTTTCCTTTCAGCTCTATCACTTTTTTTTTTTTTTTTGGTACCGGGGATCGAACTCAGGTCCTTGCATTTGCGCAGCAGGCAGCGAAACCACTGAGCTAAATCCCTGGCCCAACTCTATCACTTTTTGATTCATGTATTATCAGCTTCTCTTGTTCAGTGCATGCACATTTAATTTGTTTTTCTGGTTGAATTAACCTTTTTATCATTATATAATGTCACTCTGTTTTTAGTAATTATATTTGATCTGGAGTCACTTTATCTGATATTAATATAGCCACTTCAGCATTTTTGTATCAAGGCTTACGTTATTTCTTTTTGCATTCTTTACTTTCAACCTACCTCTGTTACTGAATTTATTTATTTATTTAATTTTTTTTTGGTACTGGGGATCAAACTCTGGACCTTGCGCTTTCGAGGCAGGTGCCGTCTGTTACTGAATTTAAATTGAGTTTCTTGTGAAGAGAATACTCCTGGGCTGTGTTTCTATTTAACCCTTATTGCCCACATCTGCCCTTTGATATAGTTTCACAATTTATGTTCAAGTTATGTGTCAATGCTTAATTAATATGATAATTTATATTTTTTCTGTTAGTTTCCACTGGTTTTCATTCCTCTGTGTGTGTGTGTGTTTGTGTGTTACTTGAACAGTTTTAAGGATTCCATCTTGATTTACTTATAGCATATTTAAGTGTATGTCACTTTATAATTTTTGCCATGATTGGTCTATATTAATATGTGACTTGTAGGAGTCTACTTATATCAACATTTTAACATGAGTGAAATGTGGAAATTTCACTTCTTATCATGTTCTTCTACCTTTACCACCTTTAAAAAACATTGCCTTGAGCATCATGTAATGCTATAACTTTTGTTCCAATCATCAAATATGATTTATGAAACTCATGAAGGAAATCATAGTCTATTTTATTACCATATTCCTGCTTTTTTGGTTGCTCCTGATGATCTATAATTCCTTCTTTTATCAATTCCTTTCTGTTTGAAGAATTTCTTTTACCCAGTTTTTTATGGGTAGAACTTCTAGCAACAAATTCTCTTAGTTTTCTTTTATCTGAGATTGTTTTTACTTGATCTTCATTCCTGATAGAGTATTTTACTGGATATCAAATTCACATTTGACACTTCTTTTCTTTCAGCAGTTCTTTCTGGCCTCTGTGGCTTCATAGGAAAGCAATTCTCTGTCATTCAAATTGGTATTTCTGTGCAGGTAATGTGCCTGCTTTTTTTCTTTGTCTTTAGTTTTCAAAAGTTTAATTATAAGTTTCATAGCATAGACTTCTTTGGGATTATGCTATTTTTGATTTACTCAACCTTTTAATATTTTTACCAAATTTGGGGAGTTTTCAGACATCATTTCATGATATCTCACATTTAATTAAGCTTTGCATACTGGTTTATCTTTGACTCTCAGAACACAGTACCAAACCTGAAACACAATTGATGCTTTCCATGTACTTAACAAAAGAATAAATTGTTCTGTGAGTCTCAGAATAAATAAATCTTTGAATAGGTGTGATGGTCAGCTATAAGTTGGGGTTTCAGGTCACTTGATTAGAATAATTCTTTTTCTTAAAGAGTTGACCTAATTTTGTCTATTTATAGCTTGTAATCACAGGTGAAATGCAGTTTCTCAAGGAGCTAATCATCTCTTTTGTCCTTAGTTATTTGGGTCTTCACATTCCTGAAACACCTAATCTCATGTATTGAGGAGAAGAATGAAAGTGATGAGGGAGGTCATAAGAAGTGTTGAAATTTTGGAGATCAAGAGAAAGAGTTCAAAGAGGGAAGGGAGCAGTCCTGGGAGGCTGAAATTGCTAAGACCCTATTTTGACATCTACCCTATTTTTCTCCCATCATTTGTATCCATTAAAAATCATCAATGGATAAATATGTATTCTTAGATGTGCATTTGGATAGAAAATTAAATATGTTCTCAGATGTTCAGAAGGACAGCATTCCTGCCACTGTATCCCAGCAGTTACTCCTACTTGTCATTCACAAAACTGAAAAGTAGTGCTTAGAGCATCCATTTCGCCTTAGGTTGGAAACAGCAACACACTTGCATTTAATTTCTGCACAAGTAGTGAGGCAAAGGGATGGTCAATAGATTCTGCCAGAGGCAGAAGCATGTTTACTATGATGGTTTATTGGAAAAAATCTCTTCTTTGTGCTAAATGTATCACTTAGCTATATGTATTTCACAGGTTTTCTTATTCTCTCTTCCTTCCTCTTTTCTTCTCCTTCTCCTCCCTCCCTTCCTCTCCTCTTCCTCCTCCTACTTTTCTTATCTCTCTTCTTGTCAACTAAATGCTGTTTTCATACACAGTATGTATGAAAAGCTTTTAATGTTTGTTAAATGACTATAAATGCAACTATAAATTTAATCAAAGTGTATTTAGACAAGAGCTATACATTGTTAAATGAATGAGTCAAGTAATAGATATGTATATTGGTGAATACAATCTAATGTAATTTTCCTCAATGGCTGCTGGATTGATTTATAATCCTAGCTGTGGTAAGTTTTTCAGAGCATAGACAGAAACCTGTGGTCCTTTACCACTTGGGACCAGTTAAACATTCCTGCTTCATGACCATTTTTCAAATGATTTGGGGGAGTTTAATTGGGTTTCAGCAGTGTCAAAACTGGCATCCCCTGGGAAGACTGTGGCCATTACTGCCCACAGAGTAGCCTGAACCTGGATCCAGGTCCACATAGGTCTTTTCCATACTTCTAAGGCTACTTCAGGGACAAAAGTGACCTTAAGGCAGTTGAGTGTGGATATGTGGTCAGTTTCAGGCTTTGTCCACAAGAATAAATTGCAGCCTAGAGTTTTAGCCATGTTTTGAGGATGTCCAGAGGGCCTTTCATGTTTACCATAATTCTAGGTGAGAGAGCCAGGGATAAAGGAAAGCCACAACCACAGTGGGAATAGGGTTATTTAGAACTGAAATATGTAATGTTTATAGAAAGAGCGAGGTTATTTTGTGTTCTCATTAAGTGGTCTCCAAAGTTGTTGGTTTGGTTAATGTGCTTATTTGGATGAAATATTAATCATATGCTATTTTGTCTTCTACATTGGCCAAAAAGTGTTGTACTGGTGCTTTTACATTTGCTTTATATACCCATTGCTTAGTGAATTAGGGTTGCTCCAGGGATTTACATGCTTAATTAAAAGGAGTAATCACTTTTGTTGGTGTTATAAATTAAACTCTTTCTAGTTATTCATTTGGAGTTGGTGTTTATTTTTTCAGGTATTAACTTTATCTTTTTAAGTATCAAGTATATCAGTTTTTAACATTATAGTTTCTAGATTTTGAAATTTAAAAGACTCACCCCTGAGGCTATCAAATAATTTCTCCATGTTTTATTCTAGCACTTATAATATTTTAATTACATCTTTGATCTATTTGGAATTTATGTAATTGGATGGTACGACGTAATAGACCAAAAGTTATTATTTTCCACATGATTACCAAGTTTTTCCAAAACTATTTGTTGAATATCCATTTTTTAGCACTGCTCTAAGAGGCTGCCTACATCATATATTAAATTGTAAATAGTTTGGTCTGCTGTATTTTCTCTTCTGCTTCATTCATCTATCATAATATCTGTGCACTAATATCACACTGTTCTATTGTTGAGATCCTACAAAATGATTTTATGATTGGTACAGAAGGAGGTCTTTACCCTCTTTATTGAATTTTCCCCATTACTCTAGTTAATTTATTTTTCCACAGGAGCTTTAGAGTGACCTTGTCTTATTCCTATCCACATCACCAAAAATAAGTAAATAAAATTTGCTTCAATTTATATTGCTATCATATTAATTTATGAATAAACTTGGAGAGAATTTATGTCTTTTGTAAATTGAGTCTTCCTACCCAAGAATGAGTTGCTTTTCCAATTGTTTCTTTTGTATACTTCAAAAATGTCTTAAATTGTTTGTCATGTAAATATTGGATAACAGTCACTTAACATAATTCTATCTTTTTTCAATGCTATTTTTGCTACTGTAAAAGTAGCCCATTCCTTCATTATCAGTTCTAATTTTTATTTAAGCACAAAATGTTTATATGTTAAAATCTTATAAGCTTTCTTATAAGCTTTCTCCAGTAGGAAACTTCTGATGTATTGTAATTCTCAGTGATAATTCAGCATAATTTTGAATTGACTGCAGAGGCCAAATATCAAGATCTCAAGACCAGAAAGAAACAAAGTTAAAGACATAAAAATGAATATCACCCTCTGGAAGAGCAAGCAGGAAGAGAGAAATCTAGTGTGTTAGATGAAGATAGTTCAAAAATCTGGAGTCCATTGAGCATGGTGATGCTGATCACAGAAGAAAATAGGCTGACAGGGTGAAGGTGGGGCAGGGCTATTAGGGTGAGAGGTTATGCTCAGTCATGTTTAAGGAAAAGAGACTGAGCTGAAGGTAGCTTGGTGGACAAGGAAGATAATGTCTACATGCGCAGGTGGGTCTTTTTTGGCTATTTCCTTCTGTCTGATATGCTTAAACTAATCTGCTGTCCTATTAAATGCATCTTTTAATTTACATATCCTATCTTAGCTTCTTTTCTCATTGTTGAGACAAAATACCTGACACCCACAAGTTCAAGGAAAGTTTATTTTGGCTCACAGTTTGTAGCAGTTTCAGTCTATAGTCAGCTGGTTCTAAAGCAGGGTGGCAGGGGCATTGCAGAAGAGAAACAGTCCATGGCAGATCAGTCAGGAGGCAGTGAAGCAGTGAACCTGCCTTCTTTCTGTCCCTTTATATTCCATTCAGGATACAAGCCTATTGATTGGTCCCACCCACACGCAGGATGGGTCTTCCATTATCCACACATAAAACTGTGCTAAACCAATTTAGTTATCACACCCCCTTAATCCCAGTATCACACATCCTAATCCAGCATCACACACCCATGATCCAGCCACCTCCCAAAAGCCTCACCTATGAGTGCACCAGGCTTTGTGGGGACATCTAGATACAAACCATAACATATCCTTTAATTAAAGCTGATCTCGAAAGTATTGTGTGCAATAAGAAGTGCTTCCTAAAGTGCCAATATGTATTAACTATTTGGTCTTAAAGATAGAGGGCACAAAGTGAATCTAAAATAGTTTTAAGGAGAGAAAAAAAGAAACAATTACAACTTTGATTTTAATTTTCCCTTAGAAGAAGTTATAGGAAATTTCCCACATTTTCTGTATATAAAACTTAGACATTTCAAATAAAGATAATTTAGGATGAGTTTTACCTGTGTTGTTGGACTGTCGGCTAGTTGACTTTTTAGATAGTGGTCATAAGGACACTTCCCTAACCATGTATTAAGAATAAGATCTTCATTCCCCTCCCACTAACAGATTGAGTTTTAGTTTCAAATAATTGCATATGCTGCATATTCTTTTTGTTTAAACATTTCTAAGGAAGCAGAGATGTGCGTTTGATTTAATTTCTTTGTCTGCACAACCAGTAAATCAGTAGTACCTAGGAATTCCATCTTGTCAAGCTTTTGTTTTAGAGGCTGGGTTTGTAGCTCAGTGGCAGAGCACTTGTCTAGCATATGCAAGGCCCTTGGTTCCATCCCAGCACCTCAAAAAAATTTTTATTCTAAGCAGAACTGAATATATTTTTCATAGAAAAAGTAACTTTTTTTTGGTACCGGAGACTGAACTCGGGACCTTGCACTTGTGAGGCAGGTGGCAGAACCACTGAGCTAAATCCCCGGCCTTGAAAAAGTAACCTTTGATTAGAGGTGGTGCAAAGTTTGGAGCATTTATTTTATTTTATTTTTTTACTGGAGCATTCATTTTTGTAACTATATAATGTTTTCAGTTTTTGCTGCTGAAAGGAAAAATTGTTCTGAAGAATCAAAAAAAGAAATAATTAGGACTGTAAGTGCCAGCATTTTTATGTCTTCTGTGCAGTGGTTGAAACACTCAGTATAAAATTTTAGATTAATCTGAAGTCTAGAATGAAATATACCAAAACACTAAAACAGTTTTTATGTTAAGATAGTAGATTTTTTTCTTTTCAAAATGTTTATAAATGTGCTTATCTTTAATAATGGAACCAATAAATGCAAATGTTAAACTAAGCAAAAATTTCACACAATGGGCTTCAAGACACATGTCCCTCAAGCACTCAAAGAGATCCAGAAAATTTTCATGAAGGAGGTGGAGAGTGTAGATGTATGCTTTGATACCGAGCTGAACAAAGCTGTCTGCACAAGAGAAAGAAGGAATGTCCCATAGAGTACCCATGTGTAGTTGTTCAGAAAAACATAATGAGCAAGCAAATTGAACAAAGAAGCTCTATGTTTTGGTTAATTATGTATCTATTACAACTTTCAAAAATTTTACAGATAGTTTGGATTAGAACTAATTGCCAACAAATGAAGTTACACACACAGACACACACACACACACACACACACACACACACACACAGACAGACACATGAAGGTGCAAAGGTGCCAGATGCCTAAGAAGATCCCATCTGCCCATTCATCTTTACATGGAAAGGGAATGGGTTTCATGAGACCAGCATATGCCACCTTTGCCAGTCAGAAATGCCAGTTTAAGGAGGAGAAATAGTGGAGAATGAGGCAAACACCCATAACAAAAAAAATCACCTTCCCTAAGGATAAATCAAGACTTGCTGAGGGCCTGTTAAATAGATGTGGCACAAATCAGGAGCCAACCTATAAAATCTTCAGAGATGGGGCTGGGAATATAGCTCGGTGGTAGAGTGCTTGCTGAGCATGCACAAAGCCCTGTATTCCATCCTCAGCAACACACACACACACACACACACAAAATCTGAAAGATGGCCCATGTGCTTCAGTTTCCTCAGCTATAAATGAATGAAGATAGAACTACACATATAACAGAGTTACAAAAATGATTACACTAGCTTCTGCTGCCCTGAACTGCCTTTCTGCCACCCTGCCTTGAAGCCAGCTGATTAAGTACTGAAACCTCTACAAACTGTAAGCCAAATAGACCTTTCCCCCTTTAACTTAAGGTGTTGGGTATTTTGTCTCAGCAAGGAGAGAAAAGTAACTAAGACAGAATTTGGTACCAGAGAAGTGGGGTTGTTGCTGTGACATTACCTGGCCATGTGGCTCAAGGGCCTTTGGAACTGGCTTGTGGGAAGGAGAAGAGTTAGGAAAGGTTTGGAGATGCCAGCTGAAGAAGTAGAGCTGCAGCAACTTAGACTATACTGTCTGGGAGATTCTGGTCAAAGCTAAGACCAGAAAGCCAGTAAAGATCAGGATCAGGAGATTTCTGCTGGGAAGGACTGCATTGGCTGTTGGACTCAGGTGATTTGTGCTATAACTTGGCAAAAAGTTTGTCTGCATTTTGCTCCTGTCCAGAGACTTTGCCTGAGACTGAAGTTAAAGGTGGTGGACTAATTAATCTTGCAGAAGAAATTTTAAGGCAGTCTAATGTTGAGGTGGTGGCATGGCTATAGTTGGGGGCTTTTAAACAGATTTATGTTGAGACTCAAGAGCAAAGAGCCTAGCAGAATGATTTAAGATGTTTTGAGTTTGGCCAGAAAGGAAACTCCAGTAAAGCTGTGGACTTCAAAGATGGAATAGAGGAGATCTTGATTTCTGAGAAGGAATGGGAGAATAGAAAAGATGGCCTGAGGGCATCACAAGAAGCAGCAGGACTCCACCCTTTGCAGCCTCAAGATTGCAAAAGTGAAAGATTTTCTTTCCTTTGAGAAGAGAGCCCAAGAGCACCATATTCCAGTACGGCAGCAGCCTGGAGAATTTGTTCTTTGGAATTGGATTCAGAGTGCTCAGCAATCCAGGCAGGAGACCCCTACAGCCAAGAGAGAAGGAAAACTAGCTACTGCTCCAGCTGGCAGCAGACCTTGGCATCATTCATGTGGTGCTGGTTTTAGGTGTGTGCAGAATGCAAGAGTTGTGGGGTCAGAAAGGCTTCCACCCAGATTTCAGAAGGCCTGGGAGGCCAGGCAGTGTGCCCCTGTGAGGGCAGTGAAGCTGTGAGTGTGAAGCTGAAGATGTAGTGGAGACCCGAGAAGTTTGGAGAACCCAGGAGCGTGGATCATCTGAGGAAAGCTGCAAGAAGGGAACAGAAATGGCCCAAGAGAGAAGCTGTGGGAGCTACAACCATCTGCAGTGCCATGGGGGCAGAGCCACCCATGCCCTTTGGAGTTCACAACTTGCCACAGATTGCTGGGGATGCTGGAAGTGGAACTGTAGGATTTAATATGTTTGCCCAGCTGGATTTTGAACTTGCTTTGGTCTCATTCCTGTGTATCTACCTATTTGTACCTTTTGGAATGCCCTCAACTGCCCTGCCACCCTGCCTTGGAGCCATCTGATTAAGGACTGAAATTTCTACACACTGTAAGCCAAATAAACCTTTCCCTCTTTAAAAAAAAAGATTACACTAAGGTAAGCTATGGGAAATACTCAGAAGAGAGCCTGGCACATAGTAGTTTCTACATGTGTTTGCTATTATTATTCTGCCAGGAGCCCTGATTTAATTATAATCTGTGCCTTCTAAGGGCAAGGCTGGCAGTGTTTGTGGAGGACAAGAGGATCATCCAACTACAGGGGAGGGAAAGAGCAGTTTTAGGACCACATCCTATACAGTTACTTTATTACTTTGTTCCAAATTAAGGAAGCTTCCAGCTTCCTGATAAGTTTAGAAAATTTATGGTGCTTATGGTAGGTGTTAGGACAGAACATGTAAAGAAGGAAGAAGGGCAGAGAGATGAATTGAACTGAATTTTGAAATGAATTTTGAAGACTTAGTCTCATATCTACCTTATTTTGACTAAAGCTTTGTTCAAATAAAGTCTCCATGCTTTTTTTTTTCACTCAGATTTTCCTTTCATTCCATTTATCTACCTTTTATAATTTTTTTTAAATGTGGGTTTGATCACTTTCACATCATATTTAACACAACTCACCCTAGATATCACTGTGCAGGTGACAAGATAGATCCATAGGACACTTACTGGCTCCTTCATAACAATTACGAAGCAGGCAGATGACCTCCATAGACCAAGTCACTACTCCCTTTTGTGGTTGTGGAACTACCAGGGGAAGCTATTAACAATGAATATCTTTGCATCTCATTGAGCTGTAAATTGTAAATGTCTCCTCAAATTCCTACTGATCCCCCTACATTTACCTCCTCTGAGCACTTTGTCTAAAAGATCCAACTAGTTAATGAGCTCCATGTTCCTTTTATTTCCTAAGAGAACAACGCAAACTCTATGAACCTTATTAGCACACCCATCCTTGCTAGAAAAATAAAGCAGTCTAATTTTAATCCATAATCCACAGCTAAGTACGTCTAAAATGCATAGCATTATAGCAATTAGTATTTACTCAAGATAATGAAGTCTTACTCTAGTTCATCCTTCCTTTTCTTCCTTCCTTGTTTCCAAGAAATAGCTGTTATGGGAATAGATAGGAGCAACATTTTTTTGTAAATAAATGTTTTATTTTAGAATAATTTTACATCTACAGTTTCATTGCAAAGGTAGTACAGAAAGTTCCCATATACTCAGATCCATTTTTCTCTATTAATGCCTTCCATTATTAAGGTGCATTTGCCACAGTTAATGAACCAATATTGACATATTAGTATTAAATAAAGAGAATTTTTCAGATTGTTTTTGCTTTTCCACAATGTCATTTTTCTGTTCCAATATCCATCAGGACACCACATTACATTTAGTCATTATGTCACCTTAGGACCTTCTTGGCTGTAACTATTTCTCAAGCTTGCTTTGTTTTTGATGACCTTGACAGTTTCGTGAGTCATGTATTTTGTAAAATATCCATCAATTGGGATTTGTCTTGTGTTTTCCCCACAATTAGACAGGGGAAGAAAACTATGGAGATAAAGTGCCCCTACCACCACATCGGATCAAAGGTTTGTACTATCAACATGACTTATCATTGTTGATATTAACATTTATCTCCTGGCTGAGGTGATGTTTGTCGCATTTCTCCACTGTAAAGCTACTCATTTATTCTTTCTCCATATGGTGCTCTTTACAGGTTACTAGATTCAACCCATACTAAAGAGTTAAGCTCTACACCTTTATAAAGAGTACCTACTTGAACTATTTGGAATTCTTCAGTACAGGAAATTTGTTCTCCCTCATTTACGTATTCAATAACATATCATTTTGGACTTATTTTGGACTTTGCTTTATAATCTAATACTGCTTCACTTACTTGTTTCTCAGTTGCTCTAGCTTTGGCTACTAATAGCTCTTTTAGTCAGTTAACTCCTGTATTCCTTTAGTGTATATTCATGTCATGATTGTTGTTTGTTAACACTTACATGTCTGACAATGCAAGATGCTCTAGATTCATCTTGTATATTTCCTATCCCAGTCCTAAAATCTATCATTTCTCCAAAGATCCACACTTCCTTTTGTTGGAGAATGGTATTAGAAACCAAGAGCTGAGTGCTACATATACTATTGACATGGAGGTATCGTTGCTTCTAGGCCCTTGTGATGTTGACAGACCAAGGAGATATATGTCTATATACAAACCATGTGTATATGTATATCTCCAAATATTTGTATTTGCACCTCTTTATGTCTCTATTAAGTTAAACATGAGTTCATATTCATCCATTACCACATGGATCATTCTGGCTTCTTTTCTTTGCCTATCTGTAGCTACCCACTCCAGCAGTGAGAAACCTGGCTCTTATCTTCCATTGTCCATGTACTTAGTTATATACATGTATAGTGGTCTCAGAATTATGACCCCATTCTCCATTGGGAAAAACTTTATCATTTATAGGTTAGTGCTTATGTATAGTTCTTTTTGCTTTTAGTCTTAGATTTCACTCATTTCCAAAACTACTTAAGTCAACACCCTATTTCTTTGTTGAGATTTGTAATAGATTGATTTGTCACATTCTGCATTCCAACCTGGAATTCTCCACTTCCTAAATGATGCTTTAAAAATTTGCACATATTAAGGTTCACTCTGTGTTCTAAAGTTCTATGGGCTTTGAAAAATGCTTAAGGTTTCGTATTCATCGTTATAGTATCACATAGAATAGTTTTACTGACTTAAACAATTCCCTGTGGTTACCCTATACAAGTCTCCTCAATTACCTGAAATATCTAACAACCACAATTTTTACTGTTTTTATACATTTTTTACTTTTCTAGAATACAGTGTAATTGTAACTATACAATATATTGGGTTTTGTTCAAACTGCTTTCACTTAGAAATTTGCTTTTAAGAGTTATACATATCTTTTTGTAGCTTGACAATTCAATTCACTTATCACCAAATAATATTTCGTTATATAAATGTGCCATGTTTATTCATTCACCTATTGAAAGACATCTTGGTTGCCTCTGGGAGCTGCTTTTGGGTTACTACGAATAGAGATGCTATAAGCTTTCATGTGTAATGTAAGATTTCAAAGCAGTTGGGCAAATAATTAGTTGTGCAATTACTGATCATATGGGAGTACTAGGCCTAGTTTTATAAGAAACTGACAACCTGTCTTCCAGAGAGGCTGTATATTTTACATTCCCACTAGTAATGAATGAGAATTCTTGTTACTCTGCATCCTGGTTATCAGTTGGTATTGTTAGGCTTTTTTTGTGTGTGTGCTTCAGCCTTTCAAATATGTACTGCATGTACTTGTATCTCTTTGATTTGCAATTCCTTGATGACAAACCATGTTGAGCATCTTTTCATATCCTTATTTTCTATCAGTTTATCTTCTTTGATGAAGTACCTCTTCGGACTTTTGCCTATTTTAAATTTAGTTGTTTCTTTTATTATTGAGTTGGGGTTTTTTTGTATTAAATTCTTTTATTGGTACATTGTAGGTATACAACACAATTACATTTCTCATTGGGAATTGTACCTTTACATAATGCA
>NW_004624887.1:2513849-2531148 GCF_000247695.1 Heterocephalus glaber
GATTCTGATGGGCTTTCCTTTGTATGTGATTTGTTTCTTTTCTCTAACTGCTTGTGGAACTTTGTTCTTCTGTTGGGTTTCTGGAATTGTAAGTATTTTATGGCTATGTCTAGTTTTTTTGATCAAGGGTTGTTGGAGTCCTATATTTCTCACTTATCTGCATGTCAAATTTTTTTTCCCCTGGTTGGAAAGTTTTCTGCCATTACTTCTGTGAACAGATTTTTTATGTCATCTACACTCTCTCCTCTTTCTTCGTTGACTTCAATCAGTCTTATGTTATCCTTCTTTGCATCGTCTAGCAGCTGCTGGATTGATATATCATGGTCCCTTACAGTTTTAAAGCAATTTTTCTTTTCCTGGTCACTAATTGCAATCTTATCATCTATATCTGAAATTCTGTCCTCACATTGGCTCATTCTGCTGCATAGACTTTCAATGGAGTTTTTCATGTCCTGGAAATCTATTTGCATCTGTCTTATGGATTCTGTTTGTTTCCTGTGTTGGGATTCCATCATGTTCCACAGCTCCAATCTAGATTTATTAATCATGTCTTGCACTATGAGCACAATCTCTGCTGTTATCTGAGAAATTATTTCTGATTTCATTTTTTCCAGATCCTCTTTTGTTGCCAGTTCAGGGAGTCCAGCTGGTTGAGTATCAAAGTGTTCCATATCATTTCCCTTTGGCGTTACTGTAGGTGATCTGGAAGTCTGGTTTTGAGACTTGTTTATGTATCTTCTCATTTCATGGGGGATGGAGCAGGGGTGTGTGTGCTGTTGGCTCCCGCACAGCTCACCTCCTCTGTGCTGGGAATGGTGGTATGGCAGCCTCGTAGCCCCCTCCTTTTCACTGGGAGCCATGGTATTGAGGCCTGGAAGCCCCTTCCTCTGCACTGGGAGCATTGGTATGGTGGCCCGGGAAAATAGCAGTTATATGTGAATGTCAATAATGGGAACACTGATGAATATTAAAAATTTATATAAATTCCCAAAAATTTTGATGAAATTTTGGAATTTTATGAGAATTTTTAGGTCATGCATTTTCCATGTCCATTGGCAAGCAAGTGTAGCTTTTCCCAGTGGTCATAAAGCATATCCAGGGTTAGAATATGTGCTGGGCTGAGTTTAGAGGAGTGGACTCTAACTCAAGATATTTGTCTGTCTTTTCTACCACCATCTTTGTTACCCCCCAAAAATCTTATGAGTCACACTCTTCAGTTTCTTTTTCTTTAAAATGGGGATAAATTATTCCCATACAGATTCCAAGGTAGTTATGATGTTAAAGATTTTGCAGGCTTTTAAAGCACCTCAAATGAAAGAGTAATATGTTATATAAGCATAAAGAATTTTTGTTGGCAATGATAAAAGGAAGGGTTAGTCAGCCTTTTGTTCTTTTTGGAAGACCTACAACATAGATAAAACCGCAAGGTTCAATTTTGTACATCTGAGCTGGCAAGAATGTGATATTCATTTCCTCTAAGGAAAGGCCAGAAATGTTCATTGTTCCAGTCATATTAAGCACTTGATTGGAGAACCATTTTTCTGAGCTCCCAAATGCAAGTGAGCTTTGCTAACTGCATTTAAAAATGGTATCCTTTTACTTTTCACCACAACTCTGAAACTATTTGTTTTAGGGTGGAAAAGGAAGAGAATCCAATTCTATAGAAAGAATTTAATGTATTAAACAATTAACCAACCTTCACTGAAAAGAGCACAAGGTGTCTCTGCCCTTAAGGATGGTGCAGGTCTGGTGGGACTGAAATAGATTTATCAACAAAGAAACTATCCCTGATTTTATTTTGGTTCTCTGGCTCTTTTTATATTCCAGAATGGTATCTGGCATATGGAAGATAATTTCAAAAAATGGTGAAACTTTGACACTAAGGTGATTTAAAAATGAATACACATTAAAGATATTATTTAACTCATAATAAGGGGACCAGACAAATGTTATTATTAATTCAGAGGAAAACATAAAGAACAAACAAATATGTAGATCAAGTATATTGAAATGAATGTGCAAATGGAGGTTTAACTGGCTTCCTCCACAATAAGACGGAGAAGTTAATTAAGCATCTACCAAAGTTCAAGATCAGCCTAGGCAACTCAAAGACTTTATGGGATACTGACTCAAAATAAAAAATAAAACTAGGACTGGGGATGTAGCTCAGCATGAAGGTCCTTGGTTCAGTCACTAGTATCCCCCCCACCAAGTCTACCAGACAGGAAAGAATTTACATGTCTATAAAAAAGAATTATTTTGCAGTGCTATCATGTTATCTACAATTTACAGAGTTATAAAATAGCTGCCATAGAATCAGAACCTAGAGGAATGTCAGCTAGACAAGAGGGTTAGCAAACTAAGACTATCAGGCCAAATTTAGCCCCATGCCTGTTTTTGTAAATAAAGTTTTATTTGAATGCAGCAGTGGCTGCTCATTTACCAATTGTATGTTTGCCTTCACAGTTACATTGCCACTAGATCAAATTGAGGCAAGAAAGACACTGTGGCCCTCAAAGCCTAAAATATTTATTGTCTGTCCTTTCACCAAAAAAGTTTGCTTACCCCCTTTTCTAGACCATGTATGTTTCCCATTGAAGCATAATTTCCCCCTATAGTCTCCAGAGTGCTGGAAAAAATAATCAGACAATAAAAAACTGTGGAATTCAGAGAAGGAAATTGATAAAGGTCTGTAAGATTTTTATGAAAGAGAAAGGCTAGAATTTGGCCTTATAAAGATATTTGTATAAGGTTAGGGTACAGAGGAAGAGATGGATGGTCAATTCTAGGTAGGGACAAAGGCATGGAAAGTGATGAGATAATCCACATTATGAAAGATCCAAGCAAGCTGAAAGTGAAGAGTTGGACTGATTCTACGGTAGAGACTAAGAGGTAGATCATTTACAAGTGAGTTCCCAAAGAGAGCTCTGACTGTTCTGTAGTTGCTTTCTAAGTATGGAATCAGCCTGTGGGAGCCTAGAGTTATATAGTGTAGTTTTAACAGATCCAAATCCCTCCCAACAAAATATTTCATGAATTCTCCAGAATGCTTCAAGTGTCTGAATCTTTCAGCAGCTGTGCAAATGCAAATGTCATTCATTTTGGAAGAATAAATTATATATCTATTTGGTCCATTTTGTGTAGCTATAATAAAGTATCCGAGGCTGAGAACTGTATGAAGTAAAGAGGTTTATTTTGGCTCACAGCTTTGGAAAGTGAAAGATTAGATTTCTCTGTCAACAGGCCTCTGGAGAGGGTCTTCTGGCCATATGACATTGTGGTGGATGGGAATGATGCTTGTGTGGAACAAAACATAGGGAAAGAGGAAGCAAGAGACCAGGAGGGGGATAGGTTTGCTCTGTTGTAACAATCCACTCATAGGAACTAATCTACTCCTGCAAGATCTAACCCACTTCACGAGAACAGTATAAATTCCTTCATGAGAGTAATCATGACCCAACAACCTCCCACTAACCCCAATCTCTTAAAGGCCTCACCAGCTTTCAGTGTTGTTACATTGGGAAACAAGTTTCCAGCATGTAAATCTTTGAGGGACAAACCAAATCCAAACCAAAGCAATACACTGATTGTTCATTAACATCATATCTCCTATTAGTCAATCAACTTCCTTAGAACAGGAAGTTCTCCACACAGAGGGAGCCCTTGGTCAAGATGCCTCTCTAGACTTTGACCAGTTTTTTTCTGGCCCACAACATATATTAGGATGTGAGGAATGGGTCCCTTTGAAGTGTTCCCATGCAGAGACTTGTAGCTGGTGGGCATTGGAACCTAAAGTTTACAATGATGAGCTTTTGAATAGGTTTTGGTCAGAAGCTTAAGACTTTTCTCCTGAACCCATACCTCTGTGAGTCCCTCTGAATCGCTCTGATTCTCTGGCATGGTTTTGTTTTGATTGGCTCTCAGAAGAGTCCGAGAGAAAGCTAGGAGCATGAAACCCTGACTAGCAGAAGAAATTGGCAAAGACTGACTTCCCAGAGGTGGGGTCTCTCTGCCAAGTGGCTCTTCAAAAGGGAGAAAGAAATTGGCAGAGGAGGGTACAATTTCCTGAATTACTGGTTCTCCCATTTCACTCCTCTTTCTGTTCTCTTCCTCAATATTTCCCACAGTGCTCAGCTCCCTAAGTTGAATCACATATTTGGTATACAGCTTTGTGTGTGTGCATGTGTGTGCTGGCGATTGAACTTAGGACACTGCATATGCTAAGCACTTGCTCTACTACTGGGCTACACCCCCACCTGCTTAATCAGTTTTTGGGAACATTCTAGATAAATATTAAACTAGTTCACCAATAAGCATTGTGCTGAGCACTGCTGGGTATGCAGCACTGGGCCCTGCCCTTAAGCCATGTGCATGACACAAATATATTACAATGTACCTGAGAAGCCCAAAGGTTTTCATTAACATTATGGAATGCATGTATTACAGAACTCACCCAAGAACTGATTCCCAAAATAGTATCATGTCAAATATGAAAAACTAATGTTTAAGAAAGTTTAATCACCTTCTAGATCAGTGGTTCTCATGCTTGCTTCGGCAGCACATATACTAGATCAGTGGTTCTCAACCTTGGCCTTTTTTTTTTTTTTTTTGGTACCAGGGATTGAACTTGGGACCTTGTGCTTGTGAGGCAGGCAGCAGCACCAGTGAGCTAAATCCCCGGCCTTAGCTTCTTATTGGAGGCACATAAAAAGCTTTTAACAATATAGATGCCCCCACCTTAACAGAGAAACTTTGCTATAATTGGATTGGGGTAGAACCTAAGTATTAGTATTTTGAAACTTCTTTACTATGAGGTAAAAATACAAAATTTAGGAGTACATAGAACAAATATATACAGTTTAAAAATTATTATTATTTAATGAATGTCAATGTGATCAAATTCAGGCCAAGAAATAGAACATTTCCTACACTTAATGAGTCTCCTTGTCACAACTCCATGTGCCTTTCTGCCTTTATAATCACAGTTCCATCCCTTCCCAAGTACTTCCCAATCAAGTAACCGCTCTCTTGATTTTTATGATCATCATTTCCTTGCTTTTTTCTTATAGTTTTAATATATATATAACAGTTTGATCTCCCTGTGAAATTTATTTAAATGGAATTCTTTGCATTCTTTGATGTCTGGGATTTTCACTCAGTATTATGTTTGTTGATCTAATTTGTTGTATGTTGCTTATGTTTATTGCTGTATAGTATTCAACACTATGACAACTATTTCACAATTCACTTATCCATTCCACTATTGGTAAACATTTGCCTTGCTTCCAGTTTTGGGCTTTTATGAACATTTTTGTACATGTCTTTGTGCACTTGCATATGTATTTATGATGGATTTGTACTTAAGAGTAATATTGTTGAGTCATTGGCTTATGTATATTCAGCTTTAGCAAATATGGGTAAACAGTTTTCCAAAGTGGCTGTATAGCTTTACAATTCCAAAAGTAATGTCTAAGAGGAATTTTTTGTTCCGTGTTCTCACTCACACTTGCTATTGTCAGCCTTTAGTAGGTCTTAGGCATTCTGGTGGGCTCAATTTTAAGCACAATGGTATCTTGTTGATTTAATTTATATTGAGTGTCTTTTCATGTTTATTGGTCATTTGAATTTCCTGTTTTGTTAAATGATAATTTATTTATTTTTTATTAGTACATATTTGCAGTACATGCAGTTTACAATCATCTTGGGGAGTGGGTACATGTACATAATACAGCTTGTTTCTTTCTTTTAAAATCCCCTTCCCCTTCCCCTTCCCTCCCATCTCCCTCATTCCTCTAAAACACCTTTGCTTGTTTTTGTTATTGCTGATATTATTAATCTTATCTCATGTTTGTGCCATTAAATATTGGTCTATTTTTGACTCATTTTATTCATTTTGACTTTTTCTTATTGAGTTGTAGGAGTTCTTTGTGTATTCTGGATACAAGCCTTTTGTCAATGATATATTTTATGAATATCTGAATATCTTGTATGTACCACACTGGCTTTGCCTTTATACTCTTTTTTTTTAAAGACAGGATCCTGCTAAGTTGCCCAGGCAGGACTCAAACTTGTAGTCTTCCTCCCTTATTTGCCCTAAATGCTGGGATTATAGGTATGCACCACTGCACCCAGCTTTATACTCTCTTAATGGTAGCTTTCAAAGAACACAATTCTTAATTTTAAGCTAATCAATCATCAGGGTTTTCAATATCAATATAAAAGACCATAAAGATAAAGAGATATTTTGCTGAAGACTAGATAAATTAGATTTGTGGTTAGTTATTAGAAAAAAAGAGCATACGTGATGTTGATTTTTTTTTCTGCAATGCTTGGGATTGAACCTAGGGATGTGCTACCACTGAGCTATATCTCCAGCTCCTTTTGTTTTTTATTTTGAGGCAAGGACTCACCAAGGCAGTCCTTGAAGTTGCTATCTTCCTCCTTCATCCTTTCCAGTAGCTGGAATTTCAGGCATGTGTCACTGTCCTTGGTAGACATGTTTTCTAATCAAACAGATGAGAGTCCCTTGCAACTCACTGCACAGACACATGGAGTTCAATTAACAAGGCATTGAGACCTGGAAAATAAATCTACCTATGAGTCTAATATTAATCTTATTTTGTTTGGTAATTATTTAAAACTTTACTATTGGTTTCTAAATTAGATTTTAAAATCCAGTCCAGCAAATGGAACCTATTATTCTTTACATAATATACAATGTGTAGAATTTCAAAAAGAGAACTGTAAAGAGAAAGTGATTGCTGGGTCATGGTTGATGAGGTATAGGTATGTAGGGAATGAAAAATACCTTATTCTCTAGTCATCCTTGGTTCATGGCTGAAGCCTCCAAACCAAAGACACATTAATAAGAGAAAAACATAATTTTATTTGGTAAAAGTTTTATGTGATACAGAAACCTCCAGAAGGAAATGAAGAACTGAACAAAATGGTTCAGCTTGTGCATTTTTATCCTAGGTTTGAGGAAGAAATAGAGAGCGTAGAAATAGAGTTGGAGATGCAAAGGTATGATCCAGTGTTTATAAGGTGGAAGAAACTTAGCCTGCTTGTTCAGATTCAATTTTTATGTCCTTGTGTTTTCAGAGATAAGGATGTTTCTTTCTTCCAGGTATAGGGAAGTGTGATGGTTTGTTTTAGGTGTCAACCTGACCGGGAAAAGGAATACCCAAAGAGCTGGTAAAACATTATTTCTTAGTGTATCTGTGAGGGTGTTTCTGAGAGAGGTTAGTATTTGAATCAGTGGACTAAGTAAAAAAGATCCACCTTCACTAATGTGGGTGGGTATCATCTAATCCATTGATGGCCAGAAGGCAGAAGAAGGTGCAAAGTTTGTGTTCTAGAGCTAGGACCTCATCATCTTTTGTCCTCAAACATCAGAACTCCAGGTTCCTGGACCTTTGAACTTTTATCTTATAACTGCAGCCCACCAGTTTAACAGGCCTTCAGCCTTGGACCAAGAGTTACACCACTGGTTACCTTGGTTGTGTTAGTCAGCATTACATCACTGTGACAAAGTACCTGATATAAAGAACTTAAAAGAAGGAATGATTTAATGTGGCTTATGGTTGCAAAGGTTTTGGTCTATTGTTATCTGGTTCCATTGCTTTAGCTGTGTGGCAAAGCAGAAACATAGTGAGAGAAGGGCATACCAGAGGAAATCTGATCACCTCATGCCAGCCAGAAAGGAGAGAAAGTGAGAAAGCAAGAAGAAAAGCAAGAGGAGAAACCCATTTTCCCATCCCCCTTCTGTCTTTCTTAGAAGCTATCTTTCTCTTAATAATTTTTTTCTACTCTTAACCTCTGTCTTTCCAAGAATTCATTCTCCAATTTTAGATAACACAAACTCACACTTTGGATAGCTAGCAGGTTTGTGATTTACGTCTCTTTCCCCTATATCATTTTGGAGGCCCCAGTAAGATTACTGAACAGAGGAATCAATCTAACAAAAGAAAACCAAGACCTTTACTCTGAAAACTATAGCACTCTGAAAAAAGAAATCAAAAAGTACATCAGAAAATGAAAATACATCCTTTGTTCCTGGATAGGAAGAACCAATATAGTGGAAATGACCATACTTCCAAAACTGCTATATAGATTCAATGCAATCCCAATTGAAATTCCAACAGCATATTTCACAGAACTTGAGAAAACAATCCAAAAATTCATTTGGAACAAGAAGAGACTTAGAATAGCAAAAGGAATTCCAGGTAACAGAGACATGGCAGGGGGTATTACAACCCCCAACTTGAAACTATACTACAAAGCCACTGTGATAAAACAGCAATGTACTGGCAAAGAAACAGACTTAAGGATCAGTGGAATAGATTAGAAGATGCAGAAACAATGCCAGACATACTCAGCTACCTCATCTTTGACAAAGGAGCCCAACACCCTCACTGGAGGAAAGATAGCCTCTTTAATAAATGGTGCTGAAAAAATTGGGTTTCAACTTGCCAAAGATTAAAACTAGACCTATATCTCTCACCGTGCACTAAATTAAAATCACAATGGATCAAAGATCTAAACATTAAAACAGAAACACTAAACCAGCTGGAAGATATGTTAGGTAGAATTCTTGAAGACATTTGTGTAGGAAAAGACTTCATGAACAAAACCTCAGTTGCATGTGAACTAGCACAAAGAATCAACAACTGGGATCACACCTATCTTTCTTTTTAATTTTTTAGAGGGGAAGGGGTTTATTTGGCTTTCAGTTCATAGAGGCTTCAGTCCATAATTGGCTGACTCCAAGGCAGAGATGACAAACAACATGACATGCACGAGGCAGCAAAGGCAACAAGAGACCTTTACCGAGTCTTTCTGCCTCTCTTATCCCATCCAGACTACTGGGATTAGGGCAGTATCAAATTTATCACATGTAGTGGTTTAGTAATCACACACCCTTAACTCCAGTATCACACATTCCAGATTCAACTACCTCTGAAAAAGAAAGTCCCACCTCATTGGCATGAGACTTTGAGGGGACATCTAAACACAAACCATAACATTCTGCCCCTGGCCTCCCAAAGACTCACAAATATCCCTTTACGCAAAAAAGTATTTAGTCCATCTCTAAGAGTTGCCAAAGTCCTAATAGTTTCATCATTGTTGAAAAGTCCAAGTCCAAAGTCTCCTCTGAGATTTAAGGAAAACTCTTAACTGCAAGCCCCTGCACAAATGAAAAGAAAGTCAAACACTTTCAACACTCAGTGATACAAGACAGACATTACCATTCCAAAGGGTACAAACAGGAGGATACAAAGGAATGGAACCAAAGTAAGTCCAAAATCCAGCAGGGAAAACATTACATTTCACAGTTCTACTTCCAGCACCCGAAGCAATCTGTGGCAAGTTGTGAACTCCAAAGGGCCTGGGTGGCTCTGCTCTGGTGGTTTTAGCTCCCAAAGCTTCTCTCTTGGGCTGGCTTTACTCCTTCTTTGCAGCTTTCCTCAGATGTTCCACACTCCTGGCTTCTTGGAACCACTGAGGTCTCCACTGCACCTTCGGATTCACAGCTTCACACTCTGCCCTCTTGGGCACCCTGCCTGCCCCCCAGGCCTTCTTCTGAAATCTGGGTGAAAGCCTTTCTGACCCCACAACTCTTGTATTCTGCATGCATCTAAAACCAGTGCTGCATAGATGATGCCAAGGTCTGCTGCCAGTTGGAACAGTAGTAGCCAGGCTTCCTTCTCTCTTGGCTGTAGGGGTCCAGTGCCTATGAACCAAATCCCGAGGAACAACATCCCTAAGCTGCCATTTTGGAACAACTTCCCTAGGCCGCAGCCATTCTTGGGATCACATCTTATTAAAAAGCAACTGCACAGCAGAATGAATTGTTTTCCTTATGATTTACCTCTTACAGATTTCATGTTTCACATGTGTGGTTTGTTATTGAGCCACCCATTTCATTACATTGCTCCATTTTTCTGCCAAGGTTTTGTGCTACATTAATAATAAATAACTTTATAATAAGTTGATATATGGCAAGACAGATTCATTCACACAGTTCTTCTGAATTTTCTTAGCTATTCTTGGCCATTTGATATTTCAAATAAACTTTAGGAAAAGCTTATCAAGTTCTAATAGATAGCACTATTGGTATTTTTATTGAAGTGACATTAAAGTGATTAGTTTTAGAAAATTTGTTTTTATTACAATGAGTCTTCTTATCCATGAACAACTGTACATGCATGTCTCTATGTATTTACATCTTCTTAATTACACTTTGGTAGGTGTCTATACTTTTAACTTCAGTATTCTTGCATGTATTTTGAAAGGATTCAGACTTTATACTTGGTGGTTTTATTTTTATCAATAGAATATTTCCCCCATTTGTTTCCATTGTCTAATTGGTTATTATTGATACCTAAGAATGCTACTGATTTTCATGCTGATTTTGATTTTGTCAGCCTTGCTGAACATTTTTGCTAATTCGAGGAGTTTGCATCTTCTTTTCAGTTTTCTCTGCAAACTGTGTGAAAATGTGAGCAATTTGATACTTTTAATCTTCTCTTCTTTTATTTTTCTTATATTCTTGCATCTCCAAGGGCTTTCAGTATTATTTTAAACTAAAAAATGATGTTCAAGGGCCAGGGATTTAGCTCAGTGGTTCCGCCACCTGCCTCGCAAGCACAAGGTCCCGAGTTCGATCTCCGGTGCCCCGCCCCCCAAAAGATGTTCAGATATGACAGTAGGTGTTGGAATTATCATGGGTTTAAAAGAATGATGATTAACATGGTAAGGGCACTAATGGATAAAATAGACAATATGCAAGAACAGATGGGCAATGTAAACAGAGAGATGAAAATTCTAAGTGCCAAAAACAAGTGCTATAGATTAAAAATGCTGCAATAGAAATGAAGACTGCTTTTGATAGGGTTATTTCTAGGCTGGACACAGCTGAGGAAAGAATCTCTGAACTTGAGAAAATCTCAAAAGAAACTTCCCAAACTGAAAAGCAGAGAATAAAAATAACTGAAAACAAAAGCAAAACCAAATATCTGAGAACTGCGGAATGATGGGAAAAAAAGTAGTATGGGAACAACTATAAACACATAACATGTCAATACTGGAAATGTTAGAAGAGAAAAAGTATTTGAAACAATAATGAAATTTCTCCAAATTAATTCCCCAAACCACTGACCCAGAAAGCTCAAGGAAAACCAAACAAGATAAATGCAAAAACAAGTAAATAAAAATGTAGGCATATTATATTCAAAACACTGAAAATTAACAGTGAACAGTGTCTGAGGAGTAGCTGATAAAATTTTTTCCCACATTGTAGGTTGTCTCTTAGTTCTGCTGGTGGTTTCTCTTGCATTGCAGAATCTTTTTAATAAGATGAGATCCCAGTTGTTGATTCTTTGTGCTAGTTCCTGTGCTACTGAGGTTTTGTCATAAAGTCTTTTCCTATGCCAATGTCTTCAAGAGTTCTACCTAACCTATCTTCCATTACGTTTAGTGTTTTTGTTTTAATATTTAGATCCTTAATCCATTTCGATTTTAGTTTAGTACATGGTGAGAGATATAGGTCTAGTTTTAATCTTTGGCAAGTTGAAACCCAATTTGTCTTGTAGCATTTATTAAAGAGGCTATCTTTCCTCCAGTGAGGGTGTTTGGCTCCTTTGTCAAAGATGAGGTAGCTGAGTATGTCTGGAGTTGTTTCTGCATCTTCTAATCTATTCCACTGATCCTTGGGTCTGTTTCTTTGCCAGTACCATGCTGTTTTTATCACAGTGGCTTTGTAGTATAGTTTCAAGTTGGGGGTTGTAATACCCCCTGCCATGTCTCTGTTGCCTAGAACTGCTTTTGCTATTCTAAGTCTCTTCTTGTTCCAAACGAATTTTTGGATTGTTTTCTCTAGGGGAACTTGTACCTTTACATGATGTATCTTGGTTCTTATTTTTTCCCTATTCCCCTGCCCTCCCTTCAACCCCTCTGCCCTTCCCTATTTACAAAGACTTTGTTTCCATTTATTTATTTTTGATGCTAGGGATTGAACCCATTGTCCCTATTCTAACTACACCCCTACACCCTAGAAACTCACCTTAAATATAAAGATACATATAGATTGAAAGTACATGGATAATGCTATGATTTGGATCAACAATATCCCCCATAAGACTCATGTGTTCATAGGTGATTAGATCATGGGGACATTAATGTCATCAGTGTACTAATCAGTCCATTGATGCGTCCATAGCTAAATGTTCAGTTAAGAAGTAGGGTCTGGTGAGAGGAAGTCTGTCACTCAGGGTGTGGTGTGGAAGGGTAAATGATTGTGTCCATCCCCTTTCTTTTCTCTCTGACTCTTCCTTGCTCTCTTTGCTTCTTGGCTGCTATGAAGTGAGTAGCTTTCCTCCAACATACCATTTCTGCCTTGGAGTCAGGAGATCATGGACTGAAACTTCTGAGACCATGAGCCAAAACAAACCTTTTCTCTTTTAAATTGGGTATGTCAGGTGTTTTGTCCCCGGAATGAAAAGCTGACTAATACAGATAAAGACACGACAAGCTAACAGTAATTTTAAAAAGGAGGAAAGGCTACATTAATTCTAGACATATCAGATCACACAAGGACAGTTATCAGGGATAAAGAGGAACATTATATAATGATAAAGGGATAAGCTCTCCAAGGTGGCATAACAATTTCTAATATATATACGCTTAAAAACAGAGCACTAATATACATGGACCAAACATTGTTAGAACCACAAGAAGAAATACATGAATTTGTTTTTACAGTTGGTATTTAAATACTCTTCTATCAGAAATAGAAACATCCAGCAGAGAGAAAATAACTGAGAATATAGTTAAACTCAACAACACTATCAACCAGCTGGATCTAATTAACATCTATAGAATAGCCAATAATAGCATAATACACATTCTTCTCAAGCTCACATGAAGCATTCACATACACAAAGGTAGACCACATTCAGAGCCATAAAATATACCTTAACAAATTTAAAAGAACAGGCATAATCATATAATATCTACTTTGAGAACACAGAAGAATTAAACTAGAAATTAATAGTAGAAAGATACCTGGAAAATCCCCAGATATTTGGGGATTAAGTACACATAAATAATGCAAGTCAAAGAAGCATTAAAAGAAATTTTAAAATACTTTGAAATAGATAAAAATATAAACACAACAAATAAAAATCAAAATTTGTGGGCTGGGGATTTAGCTCAGTGGTTCTGCCACCTGCCTCGCAAGCACAAGGACCTGAGTTTGATACCCAGTACCAAAAAAAAAAAATCAAAATTTGTGAGACATCAATAAAGCAGTGCTTTAAAAAGAAATTTATAGAACAAATTTATTAGAAAAAAATCTATTGATCTAAAATCAATAATCTAAGGTTATAGTTACAAATCAATATCATTCTGTAAAGGCAAAACTATACAGGCAGTAAAAAGATCAGTGGTTGCTAGGGCTTAGAGGGAAGAAAGGATGAACAGGTAGAGTGTAGAGGACTTTTAGGGCAATGAAACTATTCTGTAAGATAGTATACTATGTATACTGTCATTATACGTTTGTTCAAATACACAAGGTGTACAACATCAAGAGTGAGTCCTAGTATAAACTATAGACTTTGGATGATAATGTTATGTCAGTTGGTTGTAACAAATGTACCACTCTGTTTGGGATGTCAACAGAGGGGGAAGCTATGAATGTGTAGGGGTGAGTAGTACACAGGAAATCTCTGTACACTTTGCTCAATTTTGTCATGAACCTAAAAGTGCCCTAAAAAATAGTCTGTTTTTAAATAAAGAATGGCCACTATCTTTGCCTTATTCCTGAGTTTTATGGACATGTTTGTGATTTTTCAAGTGATATTTTCCATAAACTGTGATAGATACATTTATTAGGTTAGTGACAGTACCTTCTGCTACAGTTTAGCTCTAAAATGCTTCCTGAAAGTCTCATGTTCAGAGGTTGGGCTTGTGGAAAGAAATTGAATCATGAGTCACTACACTCATCAGTGGATTAATCCATTGATGAGTCCATAGGCTTAATGTGCTGTTAGGAGGTAGGGCCTGGTAGGAAGAAGTGAGTCATTGGGAACATGACCAGACAAGGGTCTGTTCTTGTCCTGGCTCCTTCCTCTTTCTGGTTCCTGGACACCATTGGTCAAACTATGACCATGAGCCCCCCAACTATAGACTGAACCCTCTGAAACAATGAGCCAAAATAAAACTCTCCTTTAATTTGTAGGTGTCAGGTATTTTTTCCTAGAAATAGAAAGTTACTAATACAACTTCTTTTCCTGAATTTGCTAAAGGATTTTTTTCTGAATGAGTGTTAGATTTTATTGAATGTATATTCAATATCATTTTATATAATCACACTAATTTCTACTTTTACCTGTTAATATAGCATAAATATTGCATTGGTAATTTTTTATGTTAAGTCATCGTTACATTCCTGGGAATAACTCTATTTAGTTTTAGCAAGAAGAATTCTAAGATGGATGCTATGATTCTCCAGATTGTGCCTTGGTGTAATCTCCTCTTCTCAAAAGTGAATGGTACCTATAATTTGCTTTTAACCAGTAGAATCTGGCAAAGTGAAGGTATTTTTCAGGTGAAATTAAAGTCCTTAATCAGTTGACTTTTAACTTAATCAAAAGAGAGATTTCCTGGACTTACCCAGGAATGCTCTTTAAAAGATAGTCAAGTTATTAGATTTTCCTGCTGGCCTTGAAGAAACAAGTCACTATTAGTTTCATAGCTGCAAGGAAATAAATTCTGCCAACAACCATGTCAGCTTGGAGGAGGACCCAAAGACTCAAATGAGACCCCAGGCACCTAGCTGCTTTATGAGACCCTAAACAGAAAAATTACTTAAGCTTTGTCTGAACCTCTGGTCTACAGAAACTGATATAATAAATGGGTATTGTTACAAACCACTAAGTTTTTAAAAATTATTTTGATTATCTGTCACAAAGCAATAGAAAACACATACACTGGTATATTTTTAAATATGCATTGTCACCAAGTTAATAACTTAGTTACTAAGATGTTAGAACTTTAATATCTAGGTTTATAAATGAGAATGGTCTGTAGGTTTAATTTTTTATTTTTTATTTTTGCACTGTCCTTATCCAATTTTGGTATCAAAGTTTTATTAGCCCCATAAAATGAGTTCAAAAGCTTTTCTTCTTATGTTATTTAGAATGGTTTATATAAGATAAGGAGATTATGCTCCTTGAGAGTTGATAAAACTTGCTGCTTTAGTCTGCTTTCCATTGCTGCAATAAAACATCTGAGGTAATCAAATTTAAAAGAGAAAATGTTTATTTGGCTCATAGTTTGGGAGGATTCAGTCCATGGTTAGTATGGCCCTGCTGCTTTTGAGCTTATGGTGAGGCAATACATTATGGTGGGAGTGTGTGTTGAAGAAAACCTGTTTACCTCTTGGTCAGTAATAAAAGAGAAAGATAGGAAGGGGCGGGATTCCTACTATCTCCTCCAAGGGCTCGCCCTCAGTGACCTAAGACCTCTCAATGGTGCCAATATGAAGAACACATGGGCCTTTAGGGGATATTCCAGATTAAAAATATAGCACTTGCTTATAAAATTCATCAAGAATGACATATTTTGAATAAGGCATTTGAATACTGGTTTAATCTTAAAAAGTTTTCTAATAGTATCTCATTAATTTTAGAAAACTCTTTATTTGGGATCTCCTATATTCTTATTGTCCTAATATTTTTTTATTCATGCCCTTTCTCCCTTTTATTCTAAATTCCCAGACATATGTCCAATTTATAGATTTTTTGAGATTTTTATTTTTTGTTTGTCCTGTGTATTTCTTTGTTTTCTACTTGTTGTACTGCTTTTATCCCTTTATTCTAACTTAATTATAGTGTTATTTTATTTTGCATTTAGTATTTATTTTTATAAATATTATATAATAGTCCCACCTTATCTGCTGGGGTTATATGCCAAGATCCCCAGTAATGCCTGAAATCACAGATAGCATAGAACCCTATGTACATTGGCTTTTCCCCTATATCTACATAATTATGATAAAGTGTAATTTATAAATTAGTAAGAAATTAACAAGAATAACTAGCAATAAAATAGAATAATTATAACAATACACTGTAATAAAATGCAAGCATAACTACTTTTTGGGCCATTATTAAGTAAAATAAGGGGTACTTGAACACAAGCACTGCAATACCATGCTAGTCTATCTGAAAACCAAGACAGAAGGTAGCTAGCAAGTGATTGACAGTCAAATAGCATATAAAATGCTGGAGAGAGAGATGATGCATATCCCTTTTGAGTTTTTATGGAAGCTTCATTAATGTAGGCTGGACTGATTAAATTATTGGTCATAGGTGATCATCTCATCCTTTAGCCCCCAGAGTTTGGGAGTGGGGCTGAAAATTCCAACCTTCTAATGACCTTTTGCATAACCAACTCTCATTTTAAAACTATGTAGAAGCTGCTGGCCACCAGTCATCCCATTAACATACAAAAGATACTCATCAAGGGTTTTAGGATCTGTACATCATGAAATGGAGATGAAGATCAAACATATATTTTGAAATGTCATAGGTTGTACCTGCTCAACACTTTTTGTCTGCTTGATCTATCAATTTATGATAGAGATGCTTGTGATTGTGGATTTTCGTTGTATTTGCCTTGAGGCAATATTTTTAGTTGCACTCAAGTTGAGAATAATATATTTCTGGTATAATTTTCATTAGAGTATTTCTAGTTATCTCACTTTTATTCCAGTTAATTCCGTTTTTGCTTTGAATTCTAATTTGACTTATATTAATATTGTTTTAGCATCATTTATGATTAGTATTTACATGGTACATATTCTCCATTCCTTTATTTTTAACATTTCTATAGGTCTAGTTTTTTATATGTTTTTATATAGTTAAATTTAAAAATATTCCACTCTTAAGTGTATAATGTTTCATGTAATTTGATCAATAATATTCTTTGACTTATTTTGTATTTTCTGCTAACCAGTTATTCTTTGTTCCTTTTTTCTTACCTTCTGTTTGATAGGAAAAAATTCCATTTGCTCTATTTGGAAGTTATATGTTATATTTTTATGTATTTACTCTCTTCAAAGTTTAAAATACATATTCTTAAGTTTTCTAACAAAGGTTAAAGCTATTCAATATTATATCCTTATCTCAATCATAACAAGCTCCTTACCTTGCTTTTATTATTCAATGGACACACTTTCCTTAATCTTCATTTTGTTTAATGTTTTAATTTTATACCTATTTTAAATACAAAAGTA
>NW_004624887.1:2531248-2549745 GCF_000247695.1 Heterocephalus glaber
GGTGGAGGGCGTGAAGGGAGGGCTAGGAATGGGGAAAAAATAAGAACTAAGATGCATCATGTAAAGGTACAAGTTCCCAATGAGAAATGTAATTGTGTTGTGTACCTACAATGTACCAATAAAAGAATTTAAGTAATAAAAAAAGAAAATTTTGATGCTATTTTATGACAATAAATATTAAAAATTCAATACTTTATTTTTTCCTGTTAAGTACTCATTGTTTAATATAATAAAACTTATAAGATTAAAATTAATAATTCATCAATAGATAACAAAGATGGGTTTTGTACACCCAAGTTTCTGTGCCTTTATGACAAAAATTTTCGATATCCCCCTTAAAATGGGAGGCAGGAAGGCAACTAAGCTGCAATTGCTTCATTATTTCTGCTATAAAGTAAGACTGGAATCATCGCCACAGAGAAGAGACTTAGGGTAGCTACGTGCTGAAGAAAACATAAAGAATACATACGTATGGAGTTTGTTCCCTTCCTAAGAATTAACACCTTTATCCTTCAAGTCATCCTCTTCAGTTTTCTTTGACGCCCCCTTTCTCTGTCTTCATTCTAAGCCTCGGTTACTGAATGGCACTTGTCAGTTTTTCCCAAACCTTTGTCTCAGCGCTTTCTCATCCCACTCTGCTATTAAACACGCAAGGTTTCCTCGTGAGAATGAGATCAAGCTGAGACGAAGCGCCGTGGAGTCCAGCGAGCTGACGCGGGTCCTTCCGCAGCAGGCTGGGAATGCCGCAAGGGCAAAGCATGCTCGGGGCCACCGCGCGAGGAGGCTAGGGATCCGCTCTCCAGGCACACGAGGCCACACTGGCTGCCCGGGATCAGCGGGACACAGACTGCGAAGGTCTCAGGGGCCATCCGCGCCCAGGAACTAACCCGAGGAGGACAAGCATACGCTGTCTCGTCACAAGCGGGGAGCATTCCCGTCCAGTAGAGTCCAGGCACTGCCACTGCACCAGGAGAACAGAAGCACTAGAGACTTTCTACTTATCTCTGTGTGTGACACAACACTCTCTACAGAATACTACTGAAATTGATACGAATGAAACGCACAGGAAACAGCATCCAAAATTGTTTGCAACAATAAAATCACATTCAACAATAAAACCTTGTAGAATGCAGAAGTCTATGTTATTATTAAAAACACTCCTTCAGGATACACTGGCCTCAAGTGGAAAATTCTCCATCTTTATGAATATATTCAATATCTACAATTAATTTTTTTGCTTTCTAAAAGAAAATATGAATACAAAAAGGATTAGTCTCTAATTTGGAATTTAATCATAAATACAGAAAAACACTTTATGTGGCAGAGCAAATAAATAGGACAAGGATATAATACGCACCTAAATTAGTATGTAATGGGATACAACCATATCTCAAATACTGAAGATTAAAAAGTCAAGTTCATGGTCTATAAAAAATGAAAAAAACATAAAAATGCACATACTTTCTAAAACAACATTCATCAAGGAAAATAAAATCTTAAGTGCATCGTACCTCTTGGTAAATAGTATTTGTTTCACCCAAAGGGGGTAGCCACTAGCATCCAAACAAATATATATAATATGTTAAATATTTATATATTTAATATTTAAATATATATATAAATATATATATATGACCAAAGAGTATTTTTAAGTATGCATATATACAAAGCCATGTATTTAAATCTGTTACATGTTTTTATTTTGCCTGATGATCAGATAGACCCACCTTTGATCAATGAGATCCTATTCACATTGGTTCCCGAGTTCTAAAGAGACAACTCTTAATATTTTTTGAAAACTTCTTGCTTTATGATATTACATGATATTTAGGCTCATCTCATGAACTTGATGTCTCAGATCACTCTTCCTTCTAATGGGAATTCAGAAATGACAATCTAGGCTCTTGAGGTGATTGATTACATGGTGTGATTGAAAAATACTGTGAATGTTTAAAAATTTTTTAAATGTATTACAGTAAAAAACACTATCATTAATCCCCTCAAAACACTCCCTCTCACTTCCAACACACATATCCCAATCTTATTGCCACTTTTTGAAGCAGTTCTGGAAGTCCTTTTTCCTGAAGGTTTTTAGTTGCACTGTCATGGCTGCTTCTATGTCCTGGATTGACTCAAAATATTTACCTTTTATGGTCATTTTGACTAAAGGGTGAGTGTGAAGTCTCCTGGTGCCAGATCCAGTGAGTAAGGTGAATGAAGACACATCATAATTGTTTTCCACACCTGCCTTTCCATTGTATGGCACTTGGCAGGAGCACTCACCGTATTTTTTATCATGCCTTGTAAATATATTCATGAAAGAGGATTTCCGTAACCACTTCAGAAAGTGGTAAAAACAATGGGATAAGTATGTTCAAAACAAAGGAGAGTATTTTGAAGGGAAATGGAAGTGTTGTGTCTTTTATTATAATAAATTTTTAAATTTAAACATTCATCACACATTTCCATCATATTTCATATTATTTCTGGTTTGTTCTTTTTTCTATTTTGCCATTTTAGTGAACAAAGCTCAGGAATAAGATTTTTTAAAAAACAAAATACATTATCAGTTCATAATGATACTTCCAATTCAAGCTTTATTGAAGTTGTATCTGTATTTTCTTTCCTTCATGTCAAAAAATGCTAAAGACATCAGCAGATTACTCATTTGCTTTATCTAACAATAAACATGGAACAATCTTAGAATAGCATTATCAACATTAATACCAATAAAAATTATTAACTGGTTTAAGATTTATTTTGCAGGGCTATTTGTCCTTTTGTTGTTCTTTCTGTAGGTTTTATTTCTAATAAAAATGTATGGTCGTATTTCTGTGTTTTAAAGTCAGTGGGTATATTTCTCTGTGTAGTTTTGTCACCACTTGTATACGTATGAAAGTTTATTAATGTCTTCTTGATTTCAATTGTAGGAATTGCTTTCACACAATTTAATTTTTCCTTATAAGAGTGTAAAATACTTGCATAGTTTTGAAGTAAAATATACAAAACAAAATATATTCAATAAAATCTCCCTTCTATGGTATTTCTGTCTCTCTGATTTCTACTTCTCCCCATAAATAATAATTTTTAATGTTATGATTTATCATTTTATTTTAAATGATATAGGGACATAATTATGCATTCATTTCCTTTTTCTAGATAATTCTCCTTCTTACTTTTCTTCCTTAAATGACATATCCAAAGATTACTCCATTGTGTTTCACAGAGATATTTCTTATTCCTTTTTGTACCTTCATAGCACTTCACTTTTCAATACCACAATTTATTTAATCAGTTCCTGTTTGATAGATATTTGGGGTTGTAACCTGCTTTTGCTATAATTATAAATAATATTTCAGTGAATGGCCTTGTACACATGTATATTATGCATTTTGACAATGTATATTTGAAGTAGATACTTAGAAATGAGATTGCGGGATCACAGGATAAATGTGTACGTGATTTTTCAGTATACTGTTAAATTCCCCTTCATAGGCACTTTGCATTTTCCACTCCCATCAGAAATGTTATGTCAGCCAATCTGGTATATGTGAAATGGTCTTTCTGTGTAGTTTGCATGTCCTTCATTTTAAGGTAATCATCACAGGGTTAAGGCCCACTTGCATTTTTTTCTGGGAACTGTCCATATCTCTTTCAGTTTTCTCTAGAATCAGTGGTTTTTTCCTTCTGTGGTCAAAGTTCTATATTCTTTATAAGTTTATTGTTTTTTACTTTACTCATGATAATTTTAATGTAATCAAATGCATTAATTTTTCCCTTATTTCTCTTCATTTTAAAACATAATTAGAAATCCAATGCACTATCTATTGTGTGGTGGTTTAAAACAAAATTTAAAAGTTTTTCCAACTCAGGTTATAGAATTTATGCATGTTTTGCCTGGTACTTATATACTTATTTTTTAAATTTAAATCTCTGATCCATTTTAACTTATCTAGTGTATGCTGTGAGGAGTTTTATCTTTTTCAGTAGCCTGTCTAGTTAGCTCAAACCAACTAAATAGAAGTCTGCCTCTTCCTCCACTGACCCAAGATGCCTCTTTCATTGTATACTGAAATTCTATAAATAATAGGGTTTTTTAAAAATGGATTTTCTCTTTTTTTCATTGGTGTGTCTGTCCATGTACCAGTATCAAAATGTAATTTTAAAGGATATCTGATATATTTTAATGCATATTTTGCCCCTCATCATTAATTTTCTCTTTCCAGTTTTTCTGGCTATTTTTACTTCATTTGTATAAATGAACTGACAACACTGCCTCAAGGCAAATACAACAAAAATCCACAATCACAACAGGAGATTTAAAAACATCTCTATCATAAATTGATAGGTCAAGCAGACCAAAAAAAAAATGTTAAGGATATAGAACCTATTACAATGGGAGCTTATTCACACTGTTTCTTGAGTCCTAATGACACAACCCTACTATTCTTTGACAACTTCTTGTTTTTTGATATCACAAAGTATTTAGACTCATCTCATAAATTTGCTGCCCAGTGTCACTCTTACTTCTAATGGGAAATCAGAAATCACAATCTGGACTCTTGCAATGACTATATTGTGTGATGGAAACATAGGGCGAATGTTTAAAACTTCCAAGTTCCAGAAAAATATCTATCGGTATTTTTCCTACTGATGGAGATTATATTAAATTTATGAATAAACTTAAGGAGCGGTGACCCTTATTGTGTTGACTTTTAAGTAAAAGAATATGCTATGCGTTTCCATTTTTTTAAGTCTATTTTTCATCTTAGTAGTGTTTCAGAATTTTTCTTATATATACAGGTGGAGTCTCTCTCATCTGAAATACATGGTGTCATCTAGAAGCCGGGCCCTGACAATGTAAGGAACCAGCCCTTGTGCTCCTTGATTCTTTGTGTCTTTGATGAAAAAATTCAGTAAAGACACATAAGTGCTTGTGCAAAAAGGATAAATATAATCATTGTAAAGTAAATATAGAGAGATTTATACCTTCAAGGGAGAAGTCAGGCAGTGCCAGGAAGTGTGAGTTTGGATATCTTTTTATGCACAAAAGAGTTACTCCTGGAGTTCAGGCCACTATGGTGATCGTGATGCTTATCAAACAATTTTCTTAGAGGTTACTTTAGAATTGCCAAATGTCTTCCTGGTTCTTTTCAGATGGTCAGTGCTCCCTCAGAAGCCTTAATTATACAAGAAATTTAGGAAAGAAATGTACAAAAGATAAGCTCTAATCTAAATCATATCTCAGCCCAAGGAGGGAGGATCATTAAAGAATGTTCCCCTTTCTGGTGTCATTGGGCTATAGACTATAGCAACCAGGAATCCTTTATGCTTTGTTCTAGAAATAGAGGCCCTGTGGCTTTGGGTCTGAGATCTAATAAATGATTATAAATGTGTTATACACTGAGGTCTTTATTTCTTCATTTAATTCTTCTGGGCAAAGCATGCTACTTTGGACCCACTTTGTCCCTCAGCCCTTTTATTGTCTATCTTTCTAGCACTTGGGACCAGAAGTGTTTCAGATTTTTTATTTCTTTCAGATTTAAAAAATACATATACATATAAGGTATCTTTGGGATGGGACTCAATTTTGTCTAAACATGTTTTATATACACCTTATACACATAGCCCGAGGGTAATTTTATGTATATTTTAGTGCGCATGCATTTTGACTGCATCCTGTCACATGAAGTCAGGTGCAGAATTTTCTATATGTGGCACCATGTTAATCCTCAAAAACTTTTGAATTTTGGAGCAATTTGAATTTTGGCTTAGGGATACTTACCCTGTACTTTGAATGGTTCTTGTTAAGTTTATGTCTGGGTGTTTTATTTTAATTGCTACTGTGGAAAAGCTCTGATCTCCCATTGGATCTTCTTCTAGCTGATGTTTATATATGTGAAAATTTTCTTGTTTTTTTATGGCTGAAATTTCTTTGTTCTTCCTTCCAAGCTTAAATTATAAGTTTAGCTGGTTAAAAATTGATACATTTAGAGGGTTCTCCCCTTTCTGAAGATGTTAATCCCCCCTTGTTTAAGTGCTGCTAAGTCTTTTCTCAATTAAATTGTTAGTAGTATGTATGTAATCTCTGTCTTTTTGTAACTTTTACTATGATCTCTTCATCTTTGAAATTGGTTTTTCTCTGAAATGTCTAGCTGTGTGTTTTAATTTATTATATAGTAAGTCCCCGATTTACCAATGAGTTCCATTCTGGGAGAATGTTTGTAAATCAAGCTCCTTTTGTAAGTCTGACAAAATGAGTCTTCTATACCTTTGACACAAATGTACAATGTAAAGCATTAAAAAACCAAACACACACAAAAATATTGTAAATAAACTATTTTTACTTTTACAGTTACCTTTAAAAGGTAAGGTAGACAAGTGAACTACTTTGGTGATTTGTTCACATCTAGGAATGTTCCTAATGCAAGGTCCGTTTGTGTCTGTGAAAGTTTGCAACTCAAATGTTTGTAAGTCGAGGACTTACAGTATTAGCTTCTAAAAAAATTTTATTCTGCACATTCAAGCTTTTTTTAATTAAAAAAATGTTCAGAAGGACCAGGGATTTAGCTCAGTGGTTCTGCTGCCTGCCTCGCAAGCGCAAGGTCCCAAGTTCGATCCCTGGTACCAAAAAAACCAAAAAACAAACAAACAGAAAAAAAGGTTAAGTCATATCTTCAAACTATTGCATCTTGCCGTTCTCTCCATTCTCTTCTTTTGAAAATCACATTCTACAAAAGTGGAAGTTTCCTAATCTATTTTCTATATCTTTCATCTTCTCTCATATTTCTGTTTATTCTTATTTCTCTTCTCCATCTTCATTCCTCATGATTACTTCATAATTAATTAATTTGTTGTTTTGGTCTAGTTTTTAGATTACTACATTATATATTAAGTTATCTGACCAGAGATGGAATTTCAAATGAGTTTATTTCAAATATATCGGTTCTTTTATAATCTTTATTTTTATTTCTTAATTCTTTTATTCAAAATTATGCTTTCATTTATATCTTTGAACATTTTCAACACATTTATTTTCAAATCTTCACCAGATTGTTATATAAAAACAATTGCCTGTGGAATAAATTTCTGTATCAACTGTTCACTTTGTTGTTGTCTTTCATTGCATTAGTTTTCTTATTGTACGGTAAATTTTTGACTTACAGCCTCATTATTTTTTTCTCTTATTTTCATCTGCATTCTCCCCTTCATTTTGGCAGTTTTATAGCTGCCTATTCTTGTATCTAGGTGCTCCCAGTCCAAAGCAAGGTCTAATAATGACATTTTGGGGTTCCTTGCTCACAATGATGTTTGGGACTGGTAGAATCCAATAAAAACCAGCAAGTAGCTTAGTTCAACCTAAGGCTTCAAGGCTGTGTGTCTATTCCTTTTATCTTCCTGGCACTGCAGCTTGATTCTACTTCTGGCAGGAGGCAACATTTGGGTAATTTGTTTAGGCTCCTTTGAGAGGAGTTAGGATCTGGCTCTCTTGTCTTCTGGCTACACATCACGAACTTGCATCTGCTTCCTTGTCTCAAATTAGCCTCTGCAGTCTCTTTGGCCATGTGGGAGCTAAACTTCTTGCTACCATATCCTGTTCTTGGACCCTGAGTTCAGCAAGTTTAAAAGCCTCAGCTCATCTCTAGTTCACAGATATATGTTTCTTATAGTATTTGATCTCTACTACACCTTTTTTATTTTTACTTTTTAGATCTTATGCATCATTGCTATATGTTTGAATTGAAGGAAATTTTCAAAATAGGGAGTCACTGAGGAATATTAATTGGAAGTCCATCTGACTTTGACTCTTATCATTTATTCTGTATTTAACAACCATTTTGGCTGTGTAAGATTGTTTGAGCTCAGTTTACATGTCTGTATCAAAGCTCTAAGAGATCTTAAAAAGTATTTGACATTTATAGCCCTGGTAGGAAGAGATAGCTCTGTCTCTCACTGAGATAGGACAGAAAAAATGAAAATAGAAAGGATACAAGGAAAAATATAATATTAAAATTGTACTTTTTAAAAAAACCCTGCAGTTTCAGGACACAAAGATTTCAAGGGGTTTTTTTTCCTTCCAGAAAAAATTCATAAGAGCCTTAAAGACAATAAAGCCTGTGAACTAGGCTCTGGGCCTGTGCTTTTACCTGTAACTTGCTCTGCCTCCTACTAACCCTATCCTCAGGAAGCACAGAATATCTTAGCTTCAAACATGTGTGAAGAGTTTGCATTTTAACATAGCCCACCAAACGGGCAAATAAGCCAACCTGACAGACACTAGAATACACATTTTAGATAATCCATTTTAGGGACATTTCCAAAGCCCCATAAATATACTCAGCTGGAGGCTGCAAGGTGCCTCTTTCCCTTGGAGAGCTGCACTCTATCTCTCTGAGTGTGTACTGTTAAAATTCTGCCTAATAAACTGATTTGAGTGTGTCCTGAAGATTGTTTTTCTGTGGTAGAAGTCAGAGAATTTTTTTTGGTACCCGGACCTTGTGCTTCTGAGGCAGGCAGCAGAACTACTGAGCTAAATCAGGGCCCAGAAGTCAGAGAATTTGCAACCTGCCCCATGGGTGGGGTGAGTCTAAGTTCCCCATCTCCACTTTGGGGACTACCATGGGTCCTGTACAGTGACAACACCAAAACTCAAAATTTGGCTATCTAAGGCTGCCAGATAAATACTTGTAACTATCTACTATTGCATATTCCCTGGAAACCTATGAAGAGATATCCTCTATCAGCATTACATATATTTCTTCTTTTCTATATTAAGTAAACATTCAAACACCAACAAGCTAAAATTTAATCTCTGTGCAACACAGAACTGTGAGGCCTACAGATCAGCATGACCACATGAAATAGAGAATTTTGTTAAAAGCCTGATTGAAATTCACAATGGCCTGATTTCATACTTTATAATACCTTTTAAAGTGCATAGGTTGGAACTCTAAAGGCTTGTCTGTTATAACAGAAGACTTTGTCAACTTTATATTATTATGACACTACTGTCATTGAAGGATTTTGTGATATTTGTGGAGTTTGCACTGAAAACAATGAGAAAAATAATCTATGGAAAGGTTTGGGATGCCATCAACTTTTTAGCAATTATCACGTGTTCACGGATGCCAGGAGACATTTAATGATTTAATTATATTGAACTTCAGGTTATCTTTCCAGTTTCAAAACTTTTAGATTCTTGATATCATAGATGATGGGGAAAAGAAAAGGAATTGGAGTTTTAGATTCCTTTTTCCCTCCGATCTCAAATTTCCTTTGCTTTATACCCAGTGGAAAAGATTACTGTTCCCTAGGAGCCTATCAGAATCTCCCTTTATAAATTCTGTATTATTTAAAATGAAAGTGTCCTAGGATTCTTCACTTAAAGCTTTGGCAATAGCGCTTTGCCTTTTCTTTATATATCAAATGCGAATGAGTATATGGGTCTCTATTCTTCCCCAAGGCCTGAACTTATGTCTGAAATAGTCAAAGCCTGCAGATTCTCTGGTAAGATTTTGGAGTAACATTAAAATTCCTAAATATTTGATTTCCTTTCTATACAGATTGTCTTTAATAACTAAGGCAAAATCTGGCTTTATGTAGGGACACTGTGACCATTTTAAAGCATTTCATCTTAATAGACAGCTCAGCTATATTGTCTGTAGTCTCTGCAGTATACCTGCTTACTGCTTTAGCAGATTCCCCAAGAATTTTCTTTGTCTTCTTGTTTGTATCCCTGTTTTAGGATGCTCTAGAATATAATCTTAAATTCTCTGAGCATTTACACAAATGAAAGATTTTGTTAACTGGAATTTGGTGATGATATGTCACTTTTCTTCTCTGATTATTTGCCTCCATTTCTTATGATATTTCTGCCTACCATCTTAAATGGGATATTGTTTAAAACTAAGTTCTCTTTACCCTGTATACAGTGGTAACACTTTTACTGGAAGAGATAAAGGCAGAGTGAAAAGTAAGCAGGCCTAGGAGCCAACTTTGAAAAAAGTGAAATAAAAATGTTTTCCACATAGGCAAAAGAGTTAAGCAAGCACCTATTTGCTAGTCTTGTCTCCTCAATGGAAGGGACTTTGAAATAGCTGCTAGTGGGCTGGGGATTTAGCTCAGTGGTTATGCTGCCTGTCTTGAATTAGCTACTAGTACATTCATAGTCTCCATGGCACTGGATATGCTGTAAATATTCACAAAAGGTGATACTCAGCTTCTCTTTATATTCTGTATTCTATTTTTTTTTTTTTTTGGTACTGGGGATCGAACTTGGGTCCTTTCGCTTGCACAGCAGGTAGCAAAACCACTGAGCTAAATCCCTGGCCCTATATTCTATATTCTATAGAACTCATTTCAAGGTTAAATGAAATTCTAACAAATATAACCAAATCCAGTATGCCTATATTATTCACTGTGATTAGTCAAGTGATAAAAATTGTACTGAAAGTAGATAGTTGGAGAAAAACACTCCTTGAATTTATTTAAGACAGTGAAACAAATATTTTAGAAATTTTCTAAATAGTTATACATTTATAGTGAAGTAAATTAAATTATTTGTTTAGTTAAACCTCTAAATCATTATAGATATATTCCTTTTACAAATAAAATATTATGAGCCAGGTGAGGTAGCACATGCCTGTAATCCCAGCCCTCTGGAAGGCTGAAGCACGAGGATCACAAGTTTAAGCCCAGCCTGGAAATTTAGTAACTTAGTGAGATCCTGTCTCAAAATAAAAAACAAAAAGGACTGGTGATATAGCTCAGTGCGGTGGCCCTTCAGTATGAGGATCCTCTTTATCTAAGGAAGGGCATCGTCACCTGACATTAACAAAATCAAAAAGAACACAATTATGCCACTGAAATTTTACTTCTTGGCTTCTAGCCTTTGAAGCAGTGATCATTGCCAGTTTACATCACACCTGTAGCCAAGAAAATAAACACTCCACTTGTCGTTTTACCCTGTGTTTTCAGAATTAATTAAGCTATTTTTCAGAGGAAAGGAATATATTTGCATGGTGAAAGTAACACCTTTTCCAGAGAAGGTCTTGGTCACACTAGAATAAAAACAAATACCAAAAACAAAGGAAGAAAACAGATTAGACTTAAAATTAAAAGTTAATATTAGTGCAAAAATAATGGGCAGACAAACACAGGCTTGCAAAGGAATTTTCAACACAATATAGAATGAAAACAGATGATCACTCCTTGTATCACACACTCGTGTTACCCTGTTGTTGCTACCTCCCACAAATCAGAGATGAATTTGAGAAAGAATTGATTCTTTTCCTGAACCAAATCAGGGGTGGAGGTAGAGGGGAGTTTACAACAGGCTAAGTGAACAGTTTTTCTTTAAGGAACACATAGAAAGGATAGAGGGAGAGGAGTAGACCTAGAAATAAAATATTTTAATTTGACAGCTCCTTCCTGAAATCCCTTTATAGTCACACCTCCTCTCTCCCCCAAAGTACCCCCAACTCTTGGCAACCACTGATGTGTTCTTCATCCTTATAATTTTCTCTCAGAATAACATATAAATGGAATCATAAAGTATATAGCCTTTGGGTTTGGCTTATTTTGCTCTGCATAGTTTTTGAAGATTCATTCAATCTGTTGCATGTATTAATTGTTTGATCCATTCTATTGATGGGTAGTGTTTTGGTATGTACATAGTTGTACTGCTATTTGTTTAACTATGAACTTCTTTGGAAGACATCTGGGTTGTTTTCAGTGTTTATCTATTACAAATAAACCTGCTATTAGTATACAGGGTTTTGTGTGAACATACTTTTTCATTTTTCTATGATAAATAACCAAGAGTACAATTACTGGGTTGTATGGTAAATGCATGTTTATTTTATAAGAAACTGAGAATAGCTGTACCACTTTACACTCATAATAGCAATGTCTAAAAGATGCAGTTGTCCCACATCTTCACCAGCATTTGATATTCACCACATTTTATTTTAGCCATTCTAATAGGTCTGTAGTGGTACCTTAGTGTAATTTTAATCTGTCAGATATTGTTTAAACATAAAAAATCATATGACTTTTTTTCTCCCTTTGTTAATATAGTATATAACTACATTGATGGATTTTGTGGGAGAGGGAAATTTTTTTGAAAAAATAGACTTTATTTTTTAAAGCAGATTTACATTCACAGAAAACTGAGCACAAATGCAGAGAATTCTTGTATACTCCCCTCCCTCCAGAAGCCTGTCCCACCACCAAGTTAAAAAAGATAAATCTACATTGACATATTATGGTTTACATTAGGGTTTATTCTATACTCCATGGATTTTGACAAATGTATTGTGACAGATAGCCACTGTTATAGTAACATATAGAGTAGTTTTAGGGACCTAAATACCCTTTATGTGTGCTTATTCATCTCTCCCTCATCTCAGGTTCTGGCAACAAGTGATCTTTTTATATCTCCATAGTTTGTCTTTTCCTGAATGTCATGTAGTTGGAGTTATACAGTATGTAGCAGGCAACTTATTAAAGAAGATAGACACCTGGCAAGTGAGCCATATAAAAAGATACTCAATAGCTATGTCATTATGAAATTTCAAATTAAAATAACAATGAGATGCCATCACACACCCATTATCATTCTGAAAATCTAAAACACTGACAACACCGAGTGCTGGGAAGAATATGGAGCAGTGTCTCTCATTCACTGCTGGTAGAAATGCAAAGTGGTATAGCCATCTTGGCCGTTTCTTTCTTTCTTTTTTTGAAGTGAAACATTCATTGGTACATTTTAGATTTACATAATGATCATATTTATCATAGGGAATTTGTACCTGTACATGACATATCTTGCTTCTTTTTTCCCATTCCCCCCGTTCAACCTCTCTTCTTATTTACAAAAGTTTTGGTTCCATTTTTTCCCTTCTATTCTCTTTTTTTGTCCCTTCTTTCCTTTCCCCCTCCCTCCTCCACTGTTCCCTTTCTCATTTGAACATTTTCTTCCCACTTCCCAATATCTATATACATTTTAGTTTCTTTCAAAACTAAATACACTCTTGCCATATGGTCCAGCAATCATTCTCTTAGGTATTTACCTGAGTTAAAATAGTATGTCTACACAAAAATCTGCACACAGGTATTTATAAGCAGATTATTTGTAATTGCCAAAACTTGGAAGTACCAAAGGTAGGTAGGTGAGTGGGTAAACTATAGTACAATGGAGTTTTATTTAACACTAAAGAGACATGAGTTATCAAGTCATAAAGGAGATGAAGAAAATGTAAATGCACATTAATAAGTGAAAAATGCTAATCTGAGAAGGCAACATCTTGCGTGATTCCAACTATGTAACATTTTAGAAGTGGCAAAACTATGGAGACAGTGGTTGCCAAGGGATTGGAGGGAAAGCAGTGAGAATAAGTACGTGGAGCACAAAGCTATATTTAAAGCAGTGTAACCAGTATGTATGCAAAATCATATAAACACTTTAGAATACAATCTGGAAGTTCTTAATTTTTATTTTCATTAGTATGTGTTTGCAGTACATAATGACTACATTCACCGTGGGGCGTTGGTACAGGTGCATAACACATCTTAATTCTCTTTTCATCCCCTTCTTTTCCTCTCCCTCTCCCCTTCCCTCATTTCTTGATCCTCTTCCCATATGCAAAGGTTTTGTAAAGCTAAATGTAGTCTTATCATATGATCCAATGGTTACACTCCTAGATATTTACCAAAATAGATTGAAACTTATGTCAACACAAAAATTTGTATACAAATGATTGTAGTCTTTATTGATAGTTTCCCAAATCAGAAGCAACCAAGATGCCATTCAAGAGGTGAATGGAGAAACAAACTGTAGTGCATCCTTACAGGAGAATAGTATTGAAAGATAAAAAGAAATGAGCTATCAAGCCACTAGAGACATAGAAAAACCTCACATACCTATTGCTAAATAAAAGAGGGTAGTCTGGAAAGGCTGGATACTGTGTGATTCCAACTATATAATAGTATGAAAAAGACAAAGCTATAGATACAGTAAAAATGTCAGTGGTTGCCAGTGGCAGGGAATGGGTAAGTGGACCATGGGAAATATTTAAGTCAGTATAGCTATTATGTATGATATTACAGCATTGGCTAAGTGACACCAGACATTTGCCAAAATCCATGCAACTCTACAACATAAGGAGTGAACCTTAATATAAACCACGAATATTAGTTGATAATAATGTGTCAATATTGGTTCTTCAATTGTAACAAATATACCACATTTTTGCAAGATGTTAATAGGAAAAATCTTTGAGGGGAGAAAGGAGAAGTGGCAGGGAGAGGAGTATATGGAAAGTTCCTGTACTTTCTCCTCCATATTTCTGTAAATCTTATCACCTCTAAACATATCTGTTAATTTTTTAAATATGCTTACTATATAACCCAGTATAACCCACTCTTAAGTAGAGAGATAAAAACTTGTGTTCCCACAAAAACTGTGCACATACATGCTTATAGCAGTTATTTCATCATATCTTTAAACTAGAAACTACCCAATGACCTTGAATGGGTGAACAAACAAGCTACATTATGTATATATTATGTATAAAATATATATATAATATTATAAATTGGAATCTTAGCAGTAAAAATGAGCTAACAGCATGGGTGAATCTCACATGCATTTTTGTAAGAGAAGGAAGCAAGACTTAAATGGCTACATATGCAATAATTTTATATCTAGGACATTATGAAAAAAATAAGACCATAGAGGAGAAAAACAGATTTAAAAAAAGGTAACAAATTCTTCTCCTGTACATGTCTCATGTACTACAGAAATAAAATTTAGAGGAATTGGAGAAGGAGGGAGAGAGGGGAGAGGGATGGGGAAGAAGAGTTTTTAAAAAGGAAGCAAGTTGTATCATGTATATGTACCCACTCCCAAAGTTAATTATAAAATGTATGTACTACGAACATCTACTATAATTAAAAAAAGACATAAAGTTTAGAATTTTTAGACACCCAGGTTAGAGTGGCCTTGGAAATAGAGGACTTTGAAAACAAAAAGGGTTTTGCTTTAAAAACAAAAAGGTTAAAATATGCTGCATTCCTTTTTTGTTGTTGTCATTTTTGTTACCAGTTAATTTGATCCAGAAACAAATGAAATATTTCTGAAGCATTCTTCTTCTCAGGGAGTGCTAAGAATAAGAATTAATTTATGGATTATAATTGCCATGAAAAATTTGATAAAACCCTCCACAGCATTGCTTGTATTTTATCAGAAAAATCTATAGGAGTTTTGGGACTATACCATTTGAAAATACTGGTTCAAATAAGCCTCTTTATTCAGTTTTGTAAATGAAAGGGCCACCTGGAGAAAATACTATGTTTTGTGCTAACATACATGTAGCTGACAAGATAACTAGATTTAAAGTCTGTTGAATTTACATATAGTACTGAATTGTTTTTTTTTTTTAATCATGCTGCAAGTTAGTCTTGCAGCAATTCTCTTAGGTCATTGTAGAAGTATCAAAAGACTGATTTCTTCATGGAAGCTACACACCACACAGACATGCACATGCACAGACACAGTCTCTCCGGCACATGGGTTTACAACTACCCACATGCATTTGTGAACACTATCATCAATATGCATGCACAAATGCATAGAAACATATAGGCACACATATGTAAACATACAGTGACAGATCCATGTATGTTTACAAAAACATGAAAATTCATGAGCATATCCCTAACATACACATCCTTATTTTCCTCAAAAAATATACTATTTATTACAATCCAGAGTATAAAAATCCAGGGTATGAGAACTATAATGAAATACCACTTCATAACTATTGCCTATTCATATATTCTTAAAATGACAAACAACAGGGGTTCACATGAATGTGGAGAAATGGGAGCCCATATACACTGCTGGTTAAAACATAAAACAGTATACCATAGTGGAAAACGGTTCATCAGTTCCTCAAAAAGTTAAACATACAGTTATATGATTCAACAGTTTCACTCCTAGGTGTATATCAAGAGAAATGAAAACAAGTGCTCAAACAAAAACTTGAACATATACTGTGTGTTCAAAACAGCATATTCACAATAGTAAAAAATGGAAACAACTCCAAAGTCCATCAACTGATGAGTGGATAAACAAAATGTGATATATCCACACAAGGGAATATTGTAAAGACACAAAGGAGTGAGTCTTACAACACTTTTTTCAAAAAGTGAAATATCAATACATATGACATGACAATCCTAGAAAAACATCATGTGAGGTGAAAGAAGCCAGACATAAGAGGCCACACATTGTATGATTCTATTTATATGAAATGTTCAGAATACACAAATCCCTCTCATAGAAAGTATATTTATAGTTTTCAAGAACTGAAGAGAAGGGAGAATGGGATGTGATGGCTTAATAGGTACAGGGTTTCATTTTCAGATGATAACAATATGTTGGAATTAGACAATGATAGTGCCTGACACTGATTGTAGGAAAAGCCACTGAATTGTTCATCTTTTTCTCTCAGAAGTATTTTTCATTAGTATATATTTGTGAAACATAATAAATGACTTCCTTGTGGGGAATTGGTACATATATGTATCATATCTTGATCTTTTTTACTGCCTTTTCCTTTCCCTTTCCTCTTTTACACCCTCTTCTCAAATTTCCTTCCCATCTCCACAAAGTCTATCTCCTGTTTCCTATCATCTATCTACCCTTTAAATTATTTATATTTTGGGTTTCTCATATAAGAGAAACCACGTGATATTTAACCTTCTGTGTCTTATTTATTTCACTTAACATTATGGTATCAAGGTCCATCCATTTTTCCACAAATGACTAATTTATCCTTCTTTATGGCTGAGTAGTACCCCATTGTGTATATATCCACACCATTTTCTTTATTCATTCATCTGTTGATGGACACATGCTGCTTCCAAGATTTAGCTATTATGAATTGTGGTGCTATAAACATGGGTATGCATGTATCACTGTAATATGCTATTTTTATCTCCTTCAGGAAGATACCCAGAAGAGGTATAGCTGGGTCAAATGGAATTTCTATTTTTATTTTTTTGAGGAATCTCTATACTGATTTCCATAGTGGTTGTGCTAGTTTACTTTCCCATAAACAATGTAGACTCTTTTTCCGCCACAACCTCTTCAGCATTTGTTTTTGGTGTTCTTGATGATAGCTATTATTTCTGGAGTAAGATGGAACTCGTTGTTTTGACTCGCATTTCTCTAATGCATTTCATTCTCAAAGATGCTGAACATTTTTTTTATATACCTGTTGGCCATCTGTACATCTTCTGAGAATTGTCTATTCATTTCAATTGTCCATTTTTTATTGAGTCATTTATTTTGAGGGCTTTAATTATTTGAGTTCTTTATAGATTCCAGCCAGGTGTGGTGGTACATGCCTGTAATCCTAGCACTTGGAAGGCTGAGGCAAGAGGATCACTGTGAGCTGAAGGCCAGGCTGGGCTACATAGTGAGTCCAAGGCCAATTTGAACTACATAGTGAGACCCTGTCTCCAAAAAAAAAAAAAAGAAAAGAAAAGAAAAAATATATTCTAGATATTAGGCCTTTGTCTGAAGAGTAGGTGGCAAATTTTTTCCCATTCGGTGCCCCTTCACTGTGTTTGTTTCCTTTGTTGTGCAGAAGGTTTTTGATTTGATACAATCTCATTTGTTGATTGTTGGTGTCATTTCTTACAATTGGTGTTCTTTTCAGAAAGTTCTTGCCTGCGCCTATGTTCTCAAGAGTTTTACTAATTTTTTTTCCTTTCCGCTAACTCAGTGGTTTTGTTTTCATATCTTCTGGAACTTTGATCCATTTTGATTTAATTTTCATACAGGGTGACAGATATGGGTCTATATTCATTTTTCTCCATATGGATAACCATTTTTCCCAGCAGCATTTGTTAAATAGGCTATCTTTTCTCAAGCATGCTTCTGGCCCTTTTGTTGAAGAGCAAGTAGCTGAATACATCTTCAATTGTACTCCATTGATCAATTTGTTTGTTTTTATGCCAGTACTATGCTGTTTTTATCTCTGAAGCTTTGTAGTAGTTTAACTTGAACTCTGAGATTGTGATGCTTCCCGCTTTGCTTTTATTCCTCAGAACTGCTTTTGCTAGTCTGTCTTTTCTAGTTCTATATAAATTTTAAGATACCATTTTTTCTAGTTCTATGAAAAATGCTGTTGGCATTTTGATTAGGATTGCATTAAATTTATATATCATTTTTGGTAATATGGTCATTTTGACAATATTGGTTCTGCCTATCCAAGAATAGGGAATGTCTTTCCATTTTCTAATGTCTTTTTCAATCTCTTATACTCTGCAGACTATATATTTTTGTTACAAAAATCTTTCACTTCCTTGGTTAGGTTATGAATTGTTCTCTTTTTTTAAATTAAATTCTTTTATTGGTACATTGTAGGTATACAACACAATTACATTTCTCATTGGGAATTGTACCTTTACATAATGCATCTTGG
>NW_004624887.1:2568549-2587473 GCF_000247695.1 Heterocephalus glaber
ACTAGGACTTACTACAAAGGTTCTGGTAACGTCCCCTTCCCCGTTCCCTACACTTTTTAAAAAATTAATTTTATTGGTACAATTTAAATATACATAGTGATCACATTCATCATAGGGAATTTGTGCCTTTACATGATATATCTTAATTCCTCTTTTTCTTCCCATTCCTCTCCCCTCCCTTCAACCCATTTTCCCCTCTCTATTTACAAAAGCCCTTTTGAGTTCAATCCCAAGTACCAAAACAAACAAACAACAAAAAGCCTTGTTTCTGTTTTTTCCTTCTTTTCTCATTTTTTCTTTTTCCTTCCTTCATTTCCCCTTCCCCTCTCTCTAGTTCTCCTTTCCTTTTGAATAATTTTTTCTTATTTCACATTGCCTATTATACATTTTGGTGCTTATTTACACTTTTAGTTTCTTACACCAGAGAGACAATGTGACATTTACACATGTGAGTCTGATTTATTTCACTTAAAAGTATAGCTTGAAGATGCATCCATTTAGCTAAAGATGTCTCAAATTCATTCTTTTTTATGTATAGAAAAACCATATCTTTTTTATCCATTCATTGGTTGATGAATATTCGGTTTTCCAAGATTTCGCTATTACAAACTGTGTCACTATAAACATGAGTGTGCATATATGGCTGTGGTATTATGCTTTTAATTCTTTTGGGAAGATACCCAGAAGAGGAATAGCTGGGTCAAATGGAACCTCTAATCCTAGTGTTTTTGAGGAATCTCCACATTGATTTCCACTGTACTTGCACCAGTTTGTGCTCCCAAGAGTGGAGAAGGGTTCCTTTTTCCCCATAGTCCCAGCAGCATTTGTTATTGGTTGATTTCTTGATATTAGCCATTCTTTCTGGAATGAGATGGTATCTCAGTGTTGTTTTAATTTGCATCTCTAAAATGACCAGTCATGTTGAACATTTTTTCATACATTTATTTGCCATTTGTACTTCTTCAATTGAGAAGTATCTATTCATTTCAGATGCCCAATTTTGGACTGAGTCTTTTAATTTGGGGGATCTGATTTTTTTCAATTCTTTGTATGCTCTTGATATTAGTCCTTTTTCTGAGGGACTACTGGCTACCTTTTTTCCCCATGCTGTGGGTTACCTCTTCACTCTGTTGGTGATTTCTTCTGCAGTGAAAAAGCTTTTTAATGGGATGAGATCCCAGTTGTTGATTCTTCGTAGCATTTCCTGTGCAGTCTGTGTTTTGTTCATGAAATCTTTGCCTACACCAATGTCCTTAAGCATTCTACCTATTCTCTCTTCCAGCAGATTTAGTGTTTCTGTTTTAATATGGAGATCTTTGATCCATTTTAATTTTAGTTTAGTGGATGGTAAGAGACATGGGTCTAGTTTTACTCTTTGGGATGTAGAAAGCCAGTTTTCCCAGCACCATTTATTAAAGAGGCTATCTTTCTTCCAGTGAAGGTGTTTGGCTCCTTTGTCAAAGATAAGGTGGCTGAGTGTGTCTGGAGTTCTTTCTGCATCATCTAATCTGTTTCACTGGTCCCTGAGTCTGTTTTTTGCCAATACAATGCTGTTTTTAGCACAGTAGCTTTGTAGCATAATTTCAAGTCAGGGATTGTGATTCCCCCTGTCTTGTCTTTGTTGCCCAGAATTGCCTTTGCAATTCTAGGTCTCTTTTGGTTCCAAATGAATTTTAAGATTGTTTTCTCTTATTCTGTGAGATACGCTGTTGGAATTTTGATTGGGATCGCCAGTAAATTTCTTACTGCTGCGCTGTTCTGTTGCTTGTTCTAGGGAGTATAAGGACCACAGGCTACCGGTGATGTTAGTCTTCCCTGATTATTTTCTACTTAGATCACTGTTGTTTTTCAAAATGTCACTCAGCATGAGTTTTTCTGTACCGTGATGCAAATAAGGTACAACTCCCTCAAGGAAATGAGAAAAACTGGAGGAGCCCCAATCTAAAATGCCACAGACTCTCACTACTATTTGTACCAAAGTTCAATAGTTTTTTTCTTGAATAAATGTTTCTCAGTTTGATGTGGGACTTTAGTTTCCAAAGGCTGATCTGATTTTTTTATTAATTTCATGCAATTTTATCATAGCTTTTGGAAGAGTGGATTTACTGAGCTCTTAACTCCACCATTCTGGAAGTCTTGTAAATGTAATTTTATTCCTAATTAGGATATTAATGAGTTAAATATTGAATCACCCCTTTTATATATTTGGCAATATATAACATGGTGGGTTAATGTGAATAAATGGAATCATGGAGTCAGAAACTCAAATAAGGCAGTATCACAACACCCGGTAGCATGTGAACAAATAGGGAAATTATAATTATGCTTATATCCAGCTAAAAATACCTGAAAAATTTCCCAGGTATTCTTCAGTACTGTGGATACAATTTCTTCAGTTACTAAGTCTATATTGGTGAGTTTCTAGACAACCAGGTGTGTCCTTAGTCATTTTGAATAGAATTTAGCAAACTTAGATGTGTATGGATATGATTCCCCATAAAGAATAATAAGTTTGACGTAATCATCAATGCTGGATTTTGTCCTTCCTCTAGTAGTTTCTGAAAATTAGCTCATAATTGTGGATTGTTACCTTAGGCTCAGAGTGAATTTAGCAGAATTATACAAAGTTGTCAATGGGAGCTTCATTGTCTTTTTAATTAGTTGTGCCACACTATTTCTAGGTATTGACTCCAAATTACAGGGGCATTATTTTGAGGAAAGGACTGATTGTGGAGATTGGGCCATTTTACCTAAACCTTAGTTGGTATAGTAGTAATATAGGACCTGACAATTAGCTAGCTCAGATAAGGGCCAGACACTGAAGAAATCTGTGAACTTGTGTTTCTGGTGTATTTTTGCTTGGAGTCCTTCCCTTGCTACCAGCCTTTAAACTGAGCCAAAGAGAAAATTCCATTTTCAAGAAGACATCCTGGAACTTTAGTATTCATGGTTAATCCCTGTTTCCCTTAGAATACCAAAACAGCTTGCTGATAGATTACTAGGCTCTTCTTTTCCAGATTTATTTCCCATGGAAGAGAATTTGTTCAACATTATTGGTAAATTTGGGGAAAATAAACTGGATATCTTCAGCTCAGTTCTGTCTTCTCCTAAGAGCAACCCTGCTTTCACAAAGTTCTCTAAATTTCTACCCTACTTGGCTGTGACAGAGTAATTTAGTCTGTCTAGTCAGCTAAACCCTCCAATTTAGCCTTTATTAATAATAAAGTTAATAATAAAGTTAATAATCAATCTTTCATATTTTTTCTCAAATTCTTCAAAAATCTCTAGAGGTGTAGAAAAGAAGAGGGGCCATTTATTTGACATCCCTGTAGATCCTAGCAAAAAATTTTAATAGCTCATGTCTCAGGTGATCTTTTACTATGGCTATGAAAATTGTTATAAAGGCATACTTTCCTTCTTAACTTTGGTACTTAAAAAGTGGTACAGGGGCCAAAGTGCATTAGTATCTCAAATGGTACTCTAAGAATGAAAAATATTGGTCCTGATCCCACATTTAAAGAATTAGAGACTGAATTTTAAATGACCCCATTGCAAATTCAAGTATGCATTAACATTTGAGAAGCACTGCCCTAGATGTCTCATCCCTAGAGAAAAGGTGCTTCATTGGTCATTCTTTGATCTCTTTCAGTGCTTAGCACATTTCTTGAGCCATAAGATTCTGATAACTTGCTAATTGAGTTTCTAGAAGAAAATTCTAAAAACTGGAAAAACAATTTCTTATTGAGATGAAAGGTACATAAAATAAGTCACTATTTTAATGATTCTAAAGAGTACAATTCAGTAATATTTAGTATACTTGTAATATTGTGAAACTATCACCACTATATAATTCCAGAACATTTCCATCTTCCCCAAAGAAAACCCTGTACCTTGTAATACTCCTTTCTCCCCATCTCCTGGTAAGCACTACTCTCTGTTTCTGTGGTTTTGTCTATTCTGTACATTTATATGAATGGAATTATATATAATGTAGCCTTACTTTTATGGCTTCTTTCACTTAGTATAATGATTTCAATATTCATCGATGGAACTTTACTCCTTTGTAGCTGAATAATATTCCACTGAATATGCCCCATTTTATTTACCAACGCATCAGTTGGTGGGCATTTGATATATTTCCACTTTTTTGGCTATTATAACTATTAATACTATGAAGATTTTTATACAAATTAAAAAAATATTTTATTTTTATAAGTACATATTTTCAGTACATAATGGTTTTATCTATTTTGGGGAGTTGGTACATGTATATAACACATTTTAATTCTTTTTTATCCCCTTCCCTTCCCCTCCCTTTATCTCTTGGTCTCCTTCCCTTTTAAGAACACCTTATAAAAATTCTTTTGGGTATATACCCAAAACTCTTTGTTTAATTTTGAAGAATTGCAAAACTGTTCCATAGCAGCTGCACCATTTTACATTCCCACCAGGCATATATTAAAATTATAATTCTCTATATCCACACTAACACTTGTTATTTTCCATTTTTATGCCTATTTGTATTCATCAATTTTCTGTCACTATAACAAATTTAAGATAATTTTAAGATACTTAAGATATTCAACTTATAAGGAGAAAAGGTTTGTTTTGGCTCACAGTTTTAGAGGTTTTGGTTCATGTTCAGTTGGTGTTATTGCTTTTGGGCCTGTGGCAAGACAATGCACTATCATGAGAGTGTGTGGCAGAAGCCCTTTCACCTCATGGCTGGGCTGCAAAGAGAGAAGATACCAGAGTCCCACAATGACCTAATGGCTTTCACCAGATCCCACCTATTAAAGGTTCCATCACTTCTAAGTATCACCAAAGTCTGAGCATCAATGCCTTTGGAGGACATTCCAGATCCAAACTAAGTGGGTATGAAGTGCTACTTCATTGCAGTATTCCTTTGCACGTCTCTAGTGACTAATAATGTTGAACGTCTCTTAATGTGTCTATCGGCCATATGTTCTTTGGAGAAATGTCTATTAAAATAACTTGCCCATTTTTAAACTATGATACTTGTCTATTGGGGATATCAGACCTTAGTGGATATATGATTTTCAAATATTCCCTACCATTAGATGGGGTGTCTTTTCACTTGCTTGATAGTATTCCTTTAAACTAATTTTTATTTTGTTTTTGTTTTTTTTTTGTACTGGAGATTGAACTCGGGAACTTGTGCTTGCAAGGCAGGCGGCAGAACCACTGAGCTAAATCCCTGGCTAATTTTTATTTTTTGATTGGCATATAGTACATTAATTTTTAAGTTTTTGTTGAAGAACAATGTGATATTTTTGTTCTTGCATAAAATCCTGTCCTTTGCAACAACATGGAGGGGTATAGAGATCACTATGACAAGTGAAATATATCAGGGACAAAAAGACAAACATATTTCACACATATGTGGAGCCTGAAAAATTGATATTATGGAAGTTGAGACAAGACTAGTTACTCATGAAAGTAGAGGAAATAGGGAGGAGGACAGATGGGGAGAGCTCATTAGTATACTTTGATGTATAAATTTTTTAGTTTTGATAAAAACTTTTTTTTCTTTTGTTGCTTGATGCTTGTCATTTTTAAGTCATCACTGCTTAATCCAAGGTCCTGAAGATTTATATCTTTGTTTCCTTCTAGGAGTTTTATCATTTGAGCTCTATATTTTGATCTTTGATCCATTTTGAATTAACTTTTGTGTATGGTGTGATTTTTGTGTATAGTCCAATTTCATTCTTTTGCATGTGGATATCCAGTTATCCTAGCACCACTTGTTGTCACACTTACACATACACACAGACACACACATGAAACATGCACACATACATGCATAGGGTCATCAGATTATATGGTGAAGAGCTGGGCATTGTTGCACATGCCTGTAATCCCAGTCCTAGACTGGGGTGGGAGCTGAGGCAGGAGGATCATTGTGAGTTCAGGGACAGCCCAGGCTACATAATAATCTGTGAACACTGAATATCTTTCCACTTATTTAAGCATTCTTTAATTTTGTTCAACAGTGTTTTTTAATTTTTGATTTACATACATGTTCTTTACTACCTTGGTTACATTTATTTCTACTCTATTCTTTTACCTATTGTAAATGCAATTACTTTCTTAATTTCATTTTTGGATTGTTCATACCTTGTGTATAGTAATGCAACAGATTTTATATTTAGTATAGATTTTGTTCTCTGCAACTGTGCTCAAGTTATTTATTAACTAATAATTTTTAAAACTCTAAGAAAGTTGATTCTTTAAGATTTTCTAGCTATAAAATCATGCCATCTGCAAATAGGAATAGATCTATTTCTTTATCAATTGTGATGCACTTTGTTTTTTCTTTTATTTCTAGTTTCCTGGCTAGAATTTCCAGTATAATATTAAAAGAAAGTGAAATAGTTTTAGTCTTCCAATAAATACTGAATATGATGGAAGGTATGGGTTCTTCATAGATGTCCCTTGTTAAATTGAAGAATTTTTCTTTACTCCCAAATTGGTAAGTGTTTTTATTTTATCACGGAAGGGTATTTCATTTTGCCATATGCATTTTCTAAGTCTATTGAAGTGACCATATGGAGTTTTTTCATTCATTCTATTAGTAAAATATGTTACATTGATTAGTTTTTTGTTGAGTCACTCTTGGATGCTTGGCAAAAATCACATTTGGTAATGGTGCATTAATGCTTTCAATGTGCCACTATATTTACTTTGCGAGTACTTTGATGAAAATTTTTGCATCTATATACATAAAAATATTAGTTTGTAGTTTTTTTTCTTATGATTTTCGTGGCACAGTGTCAAGGTAATACTAGCTTCATGATATGCATTAGAAAATATTCCTTCATGTTCATTTTCTAAAAGAGTTTAAGAAGGATTAGTATTGTCACCTTTTCACATGTGGTGAATTCACCAGTAAAGTCATTTAGTCCTGAGCTTTTCTATATTGGAAATTTTATGATGGTTAATTCAACTTCCTCATTTGTTTTATATCAATTCAGATTTTCTATTTCTGAAGTTTTAGAAGGTCTTGCATTTCTAGGAGCTTGTCTGTTTCACTTATGTATCTAATTTTTTCACATACTCTTAAAGTCCTTTTTGTTTCTGTGAGGTCAGTAGTAATGTCCTTGCTTTCATTCCTGACTTTTGTCTTGCTACTTTCAAGATTAGCTCTTTTTCTTTTTATTTTCTTAAATTCTTTTATTGGTACATTTTAGGTAAACAATACATTTACATTTGTCTTTGAGTGCTTGTACCTCTACATGATGTATCTTGGTTCTTAGTTTTTCCCCATTACCTGTGCACCCTTCACCCCTAAACCCTTCCCTATTTACATACTTCGCTTCCATTTTTTTTCTTTTATCATAATTTTTCCTTTCCATTCTTTCCTTTCCCCTTCCCCTCCCATCACCCCTACCCCTTTGGACCTTTTCCAATTTCAAAGTATCATTTATTAGTTATTAATCCTTTTAGTCCTTATTTACACTCTCAGTTTCTCACACTAGAGAAACTATTCGGTATATACACGTGTGTCTTATTTATTTCCCTTAAGAGTATGGCCTCAATATGTATCCATTTAGCTATAAATGACTCTAGTTTCTCATTCTTTATGGCTGAGTAGTACTCCATTTTATAAAAATAACCCTCATCTTTATCTAGTTTCCAGTTGATGGGCACTTGGGCTGCTTCCAAGCTTTAACTATTACAAACTGTGCCGCAATAAACATGGGTGCACATATATCTCTGTGGTATGATTCTTTTAATTCTTTTGGGAAAATACCCAGCAGGGAAATAGCTGGGTCAAATGGGATCTCCAGCCCTAGTTCTTTGAGGTATCTCCACACTGATTTCCACAGTGGTTGCACCAGTCTACACTCCCACCAACAATGGAGGAGGGTTCCTTTCTCTCCACACCCCCCCAGCATTTGTTATTGGTTGATTTCTTCATAGCTGCCACTCTTTCTGGGGTGAATCTCAGTGTTGTTTTCATCTGTATCTCTCGAATGACCAGTGATGTTGAACATTTTTTCATATGTTTATTTACTGCTTTTACTTCTTTGTCTGACAAATGTCTGTTCATTTTGGTTGCCCATTTTTGAATTGGGTCTTTGAATTTGGGGGATCTGATTTTTTTCAGTTCTTTATATATTCTAGATAGTAGTCATTTGTCTGAATTACAGCTGCTAAAATTTTTTTCCCACATTGTAGCTTGTCTGTTAGCTCTGTTGGTGGTTTCTCTTGCAGTGCAGAAGATTTTCAATAAGATGAAATCCCAGTTGGTGATTCTTTCTGCTAGTTCTTGTGCTACTGAGGTTTTGTTCATAAAGTCTTTTCCTATGCCAATATCTTCAAGAGCTCTACCTAACTTATCTTCCAGCAAGTTTAGTGTTTCTGTCTTAATATTTAGATCCTTAATCCACTTAGATCTCAGTTTAGTGCACGGTGATAGATATGGGTCTAGTTTTAATCTCTGACAGGTTGAAATCCAGTTTTTCCAACACCATTTATTAAAGAGGCTATCTTTCCTCCCATGAAGGTGGTTGGCTCCTTTGTCAAAGATGAGGTGGTTGAGTATGTCTGAAGTTGTTTTTGCATCTTCTAATCTATTCCACTGATCCTCAGGTCTGTTTCTTTGCCAGTACCATACTGTTTTTATCACAGTAGCTTTGTAGTATAGCTTCAAGTTTGGTATTGTGATACCCCCAGCCATGTCTCTGTTGCCCAGAATTGCTTTTGCTATTCTAGGTCTCTTCTTGTTCCAAATGAATTTTTGAATTGTTTTCTCTAGCTCTGTGAAGTATATTGTTGGAATTTCAATCAGCATTGCATTAAATCTATATAGCAGTTTTGGAAGTGTGGCCATTTTCACTAAATTGATTCTTTCTACCCAGGAACAAGGGATGTCTTTCCATTTTCTTATATCCTCCTCGATCTCCTTTATCAGGGAAGATTAGCTCTTTTTCTTTCAATAGCTTGACTATGATGTAACTAGGTTTAGATCTCTTTGAGTTAACCCTACTTAAGTTTTGCTAAGATTCTTGAATAAGTAAACAACATTTTTCATCAAATTTGGAAAGCTTTGAACACCATTTCTTCAAATATTCTTCTGTTTTCCCCTTCCTTCTTCTGGAACTCTTATTGTATATATCTTGGTATACTTGATGATGTCTTACAGATCTCTCAGACTGTCCTCATTTTTCTTTAGGATCCTCAGATGGGATAATCTCAATTGATCTATCTTCAAATTCAGCAATGAGTTTTCCTGCCTGCACAGATCTTCAATTGTATCCCTTTAATGAATTTTTCATTTCAGTTATTGTACATCTCAACTTTTGAATTTCTACTTGTCTCCTTTTTATAATTTCTTTATTGCTATTTTATGAGATGTTCTGCATTTTTACATTATTGTCTTTAGCTCTTTGAATGTGTGTATGTGTGTGTGTGTGTGTGTGTGTGTGTGTGTGTGTGTGTGTGTCTGTGTTACCAGGGATTGAATCCAGGGCCTTCATACTGAACTACATCCTCAGTCCTCTTTTTTTTTTAAATTTTGAGACAAGGTCTCACTAGGTAGTTGAGTTTCCTGGCCAGCCTTGAACTTGTGTTCTTCCTGTCTCAGACTTCCAGAGTGCTGGGATTATAGTCATTTACCACTATACCTAGCTGCTCTTTCAACATATTTAACATAGCTTCTTTAAAGTCTTTTTTCTTTTCTTTTCTTTTCTTTCTTTCTTTTTTTTTTTGTACCAGGGATTGAAAGCAGGACCTGGTGCTTGCCAGGCAGGTGCGGCACCACTGAGCTACATCCCTGGCCCTAAAGTCATTTTTCTTATAAGTCTAATGTCTGGGATTCCTCAGAATCATTTATATTGATTTTTCCTGTGTATGAGCTATATTCCTCTGTTTCTTTGCATGCTTCCAATTTTTTGTTGAAAACAAGACAAGTTAAATATTATAATATGGAAACTTTGAAATTCAGATTTTTCCCTCTCCTCGGAGTTTGCTTTTGCTTTTTTTGTAGTTATTTTCATGTTTAGTTATGTTTTTGAACTAATTTTATAAGTTTTGCATTCTTTCCATGTATGGCTCCTATTATGTGTTTCATTAGCTTATGGTCAGTTAATGATTGAGTAGAGACTTCCTTAAATACCTAGAACCTCAAAATGTTCCACTCTTTGTAGAATGTGTGTTCTGAGGTGTGCCATCAACACACCTGGAACTTTACAACTTTGCTATAGCATTCACTTTCTGCTTACACAGAGCCTCGAAATCAGCAAGAAGTGAGAGCATATGACCCTCTTTGGGCTTTCCTGAATGTGTACACAACCCTGAACATGAACATGAATTTCTAGATTTCCAGAATATGTTGAAACTTTTCAAAATTCTTATTCACCAAAGTACAACTTATAGAATAGTTCTTGAGTATCCATGAGAGACTAGTTTCCAGACTCCCTGTGGTTGCCAAAATTTGTGAATGCTCAAGTCTCTTATATAAAATGGCATAGTGTATACCATTCTCCCACATATGTACTTTCAATCATCTTTAGATTATTGATAATATCTAATACAATGTAAATATTTATTATATACTGTATTATTTAGGGAATAAATAATGACAAGAAATATTATGTACATATTCAGTACAGATGCAACTTTTTTTCAAATATATTTCAATTGATAGTTGTTTGAATCCATGTATAGAACACTCACAGATATGGAGGGCTAATGGTATCTAATTCCCAGCCTTTCTTCCCAATCATTTGGTTAGCATATTGTTGCTCCCAACTGTTATCCATTTCCTCATGTGGTAATATGTAAATATTTCTGAGTAACAACCCTCAGATAGTAGCTATAGTGCTACTTGAATTAAATCTTTTGAGTCAGTCTTCCAAGCAACTACCAGGAACACCAACCAAGAGCAATCTTTGCAGATGCGGTACGTTCTGGTCCTTCACTACTGGTACTTGGAGTGCAGTTTGTTATTCTCAATGCTACTGCTGAGCTGAGGAGCAAAGGGCAGTACTGTACTAGTTAAAATACCACAAAGCTTACCCTAATTACAAAGATTTCGGCTATTTTTTCTTGAATAGCTGCTCCCTGGGTTGTTGCAAGCTTTGGTTAGTTTTCACAGTTTCAAAAATATTGATTCTAACCATTTTTTTCCATTTTGCTTTTATTGATGGATAGCCTTCTAGTTGTTTTCTCCGCTTCTTTTGTTGACATCTTCCCTCTACACACATATTTTTCATCAGGGTGAGTTGGGTGCACAAAAGAGCAAATACATTTAAAGACTAATGGTTTGTTTTCCAAAGTGTCTCTTCAAATTCTCTTTTCTTTTTCAGCAAGCATTTTTCTCAGACTTCTTAAGAAAATGAGCTGTTCATAAAATTCAGAATTTATGTCGCAAATCTGCACATGGGCAAACATGTCTCTAGAGACATCCAGTGAATGTTAAAGTTGCTGCATCACCAAGATGAAATTTCAGTACTAGACAAGGATGAAAATAAACTAAGGATGAATGGGAAAAAAAGATAGGTGGTGAGTGCTTATCCAAGTTATAGGTTTGGACAGTGTAATAAGTAGATCCAACCTGTCAATTATACCTGGGTAGTTCTGGCCAATACTTTTACTACCTCTAAATGGGTATAGACCTGTAAAGTCAAATCAAGGGCCAGTGTTTGCCTCTTGGAAAAGTGAAATTATTTCTGCATTATTCCAAAATTACAGGAAATGCAAACAAAGAGCAGATGCTTTCTCCCTACAGCAACACACCTTGTACTAGGACAATACAGGGTTCTAATGCTGTGGGGGGGCATGTGATAAGAAATGTATTTAATGATTCTATTGAACCTTTTGTTCTCAAATCAATGCCCTGGTTATTATAGGTAGTTTATTTAGGAGACTATAGCATATCTAAATAGTGTTTACTAAGCAAATAAGATGATACATTGTGATAATCTTATATGTAATACCTTTGATGTACCAGCTGATGATAAAAGTTTAAAAAACTATTCACTAGAACTAAAAAGTAAAAAGTTTCCTCATTAGATGATTTTTGAGAAAAATTTGCCATCATATTTATAAGCTATTAAATCTCTTTCTTTTACTTGCCAGAAACTTTTGCCATAACCAGGTCCAATGTTTTCACATGAAAAATTATTTCTTATTGTTAATTATTTTTGTTAAATTATTCTAAACATAAAATATTAATAGAAAATAATATAATAAACTCCATATGTCACCATCCAGCTAGTTACATTACTTCTTTAATTCCATCTAGTGATTTTCATAGGTAGTATTTTTCATTTTATTTTATTTCTAAATATTATGTAAGCTTCAAAATGATTCATAAGCCATTCAGGTGTAGATTTTAAGTTTTAAAATTTATATGTTGTTTATGTATGTATCTGTTTGGATTTAACTGCTATCATTACTGATTTGTAATTTAAATTAAATTGTGATCAGGAAATATTACCTGTACCATATTGGTTCTTTGAAATATCTGAGACTATTTTATAACCTAGTATGAGATGAATCTTTATAAATGTTTCATGTGAACTTGAATGTTCACTGTTTTATATGTGCCCATTAGATAGAGGTTATTAGTCTTTCTGTTCAAAGTTTTAAAATTTTTACTTGTCTCTTTGTCTGGTAGAGGTAAAGTTCCTCATAATTTTAGATTTCTCTTTATAATGCTAGTTTTAAAATAACATGTATTTTAGGGCTACACATTCACAATTATTATATCTTTGTTTCTTTTAATCTGTGTTGGTATGATGTGTAGTGAGTTAGCATAGGCTGTATAATTGTGTAATGACAAATGTTCAATAGGAGTTGATCCCCTTAAGGTTTTATCTCAGTACCTAACCTGCTTCCATGATGACCACAGCCATTGGAAAAGAATATGACTTGTGCTGCTTTTTCTTTTTTGGTGGTGCTGGGGATGGGACCCAAGGTCTCACGTACTCATGCATGCTAGGCAAGTGCTGTACCACTGAGGTACACCTCCAGCCATATCTACATCTATGTCTATATCTATATCTATATCTAACCTTTACTTGGAGACAGGATCTCATTGAGTTGTCCAGGTTGGACTTCAACTTGTGATTCTCCTGTCTCCGTCTTCCAGGTACTTAGTTTTATAAGCTTGTGCAATGGATCTTAAAGCTTCCACCTGGAAGTAACACTTCTGCTAACATTTTATTGGTCAAGGCAAATCTTAATGCCACACCTATTATTAAGGGGCAAGGGAATGCTATTTTACCATGAGTCTGAAAGGAGAAAGAACTGAAACTATTTGGTAAAAAGTACAATGTATAAAGTCCCACATAATTCCTAGAAAACCAAAAGTAGTAGCTGATGAGTATACAAGAAGAAAAGAGAATAAAAAGGCATAACATGACTCATTTTCTATCATGTTTCTGAACCTGAAGTAGCCCTGAGCTGTGAGAATGGGATGATGCTTTGAATTTATTAGAGTGAAGTTTTGATTCACACTGGCTTTTCTATGTACATATCGGGCATCCAAATTCAGGGCCTACCACATGCTAAGCACATACTCTATGACTGAACTACACTTTTAGCCCCAAATATGATTTCTCTGATGTCAGAAAATGATTGAAAAAAATTGAATCTTCCAGAAATATCATCTAACTAAGAAAGAAAAATAGAATAATTCTGACCAACAGTGATGGAAGAACAATATATTTGCTCCCTATTAACACATCCAGTTAAATATACTGATTACATATCCATTTTACTAATAAAGCCTAAATTTTTTCAGTATTTCTCTTCTTCCTCAGTCTAGAATTTAAATGTTGTTTACTAAACACCATCCCAGTCTGGTTGTTGCTTAGAATTTTGTCTCTCTCCTAACAAATAAATAAAAATTAGTATGTAAACAGAAAATAACTTCATTTATGTCATGATTTCTTTTTAATTTGATAAATAATTTTTCCTTATCCCTGAATAAACCTTTAGATTGGGCCCAGTTTTCATAATTAGTAATACACAATAAACAGCACTTCTGTCACATTTAGCATGAAAATGCATTCATTTAGTACTTCAGAATACTTAATCAGTATATGAATCAAAACTGTTGTGGTCTAGTGTTTTAAACCTCCCCAACTCAGACCCACTTGAGTTTTTTGGAAAACCCCAATTTGGGAGGAGGCATGGCTAGCCACTTCTCTCTTCCCATCTATTTATAGTCTGGTTCCTGGGGATGAGAGATATTGGGAGAAAGGGCTGAGTCATAAGTGCTTGGTAAAGGTGCCCTCTGGTATTGCTTGACTCTAGATATGGCCTGTGTACAATTCCTAACCCTCTTCCTCTTAAGAAGTTATGTGGGTTTTGCAGAGACTATACCAACAGTGACCTCTGACTATAGCTCCCTTGGCAGAAGTTTTAGCTGCAAATGGTTAGCACCCACTCAAACCTTTCATGAGTGCTTATTATGATTGAACAAATATTGGTTGCAATTAACATAGATAGTCCCCAGTTTATGATGGTTTGACTTAGAATTTTTCCACTTTGTGATGGTGCATAAATAATACCATTCAGTAGAAACCTTACTTTGAAGCTGGAATTTTGATTTCCTCCAGAGCTAGTGATATTTCAGCATGGCCCTTTCATGTTGCTGGATAGCAGCAGGGAGCTACTCCCTCCCACAAGCCAAGTGATCACAAAAGGCAACCACTAATGCTCTACAGCAGTGGTGGCAAAACTTTTAGAGACTGAGCATCCAAACTGCAACCCAAAACCCACTTATTTATTGCAAAGTTCCAACACTGCAATTAAACCTGAATACTGATGTTTTGTTTTGTTTTTTTGGTACCGGGGATCAAACTTATGACCTTGTGCTTGCAAGGCAGGTGCGGTGCCACTGAGCTAAATCCCTGGCCCTGAATACTGATGTTTTGATTTAGAAAAAACAACTCAAACATTAACATCTTTTGTTTTAAAAGAAAAACAAATAACATATGTGCCATAGTTTTGTCACCTCTGCTCTACAGTGTGCTGTGTTGCTAAACTGGAGTTGGCAGTAGATTAGGTATATTAAATGTATTTCTGATGAGACAGGACTTTTTAATTTATGATGGGTTTTGGAATATAAACCCATTACAAGTTGAATAGCACCTGCCTTTTTCTCTAAGTGAATAATTAAGTAAATTGGTGGCACAGCACTTGACAACTCATAGCTACATTTATCTGACATTTGTTTTCTTAATTGTACATTCATTCTAGCAGTTCATATTGCGGGAAATTAATCCAACACCATAGCTGAAAATAACTGAACTTCAACTTATTCAATATTTCATTGAAGATTCTTACATAATTTAAAATATATTTCTGCTGTGCAGCTATAGAATAAAGAAGAAAGGTATTTGCAATTCCAACTCCATTTAGATCTTCTTTACTTCATTGGCTGTGTGTTCAGTGTCCTGGGTCATATTTGTAACTCATTATTTAAAAATTCCTTATGTAATAAGCACACAAATATAAAAAAGAAGAAGAGCTCTAGTTTTAAAACCAGGTGAAATTATGTAGTCAGAGGTTGGCAAACAACAACCCACAGGCCAAATCTAGCCTTCAGAATGTTGCTGTTTGGCCTGTGAGATAAGGATTTAAAAAATAGTTTTAGATAGTTAAAAAATTATTAAAAGAATATTTTGTGACATATTAAACTTATATGTAATTCAAATTTTGGCATCCATAAATAAAATGTCATTGAGACAGCCACCTTCATTTATTTACTATTGCCTATGGGTGTTTTTGTGCTATAGTGGCAGAGCTGAGTCCTTGTGACAGAGTGTATATGGCCTTCAAAATGTAAACTATTCACTATCTGGCCCTTTAGAGAAAATATTTGTTGACCCTTGGTGTAGGTTATCAGTTTTATTCAATTCCAATGAAATATTGTTTAAATAATGCATCCTTTAAAAACTGTCTGCAAAACAAATTGAGATAATGCCATAAGCATCAAATTGTTTCTGTCCAAACTCCATGTTCACCAAACCTTGTTAGTTACCTACCAAGTTTCCTTAGACTTTACTGTTTCAGCACCTCTGGGCCAATGACTGATATTTGCATCTCTGTGTCCAGGGTATTTTTACCAGAACTGTGAAAGGCTGCTCTTCATACTCATGTATGGGAGTCTAAAAATGCCAGGTGATTAACAGCTCCCCTAACCTAGCAGCCCTCAACTGATGAATTAGAGAATTTGTTCTCTAAAAGTTCAGTTCTATTGACCATTGAGTCGGCTAATTCTGAAGTGTATTTTTGACACCATTTCTCAAAGTTTCTCTCTGAGATTAAGTTCTAATTGCCCCCTGTATCAGCTACCTTAGTAATGAACCTTTCGGTTGCTTTTTCTTCCTAGCATTATTTCTCTACTTCCCTACCAGTATTCCCTGCATGCCCATCTCCCCATGAATAAACTACTTCCATTGGAATCCATGTCTCAGGATCTTCTTTGAGAAACCAAATTAAGATACCACACAATTAGACAAGGTGTAGCTTCTAATATTGGCTACATAGACAGCCTAAAAAAAATCATTATCAGGGGCCGGGGATTTAGCTCAGTGGTTCCGCTGCCTGCCTTGCAAGCTCAATGCCCCGAGTTCAATCCCCGGTACCAAAAAAAAAAAAAAAATCATTCTCAGACAACAAGGCATCTCAGTTTCAGTGTCATTGTTATAATTCTGAGTTGTAAGATCCACTTAGCAATGGAGATTGAGTAAATATGAAGGGTAGAGATCATGATGTAAATCAAGAAGAGACTTAAAATACATAATATCTTCCATATATCTGTATTCTTTAGTCAAGTGTCCTGAAGACTTCCTAAATTCTACCAAAGTTTTTCAATATATTTCACATATTTTTTAAAAATTATTCTTAATTGATAGATAAAAACAAAATTGTACATATTAATGGGGTACCATGTAATGTTTCAATACTTGTAAACATTGTATAATGTTTAAATCAGGTTAAACATAACTATCTCCTCTAATATTAGTTTTCTAATTTGTTTCTAAGCCCCTATTAGGATTTCACATTAAGATACTGAAATTAAAGAAGGTTAAACCAAATTACTAGTATGCTGTATATTTTCTTGAAAGATAGATCAAAGGAAAGAGGCAAAGATAAAAGTAATTATGGTTTTAAGTTTGATGTTAAAGGATTTTTTTGTACTGTATAAATCTAAGTTGTTAGATGGTTCCTAGAAAATGGAACAAGTTAGGGAAATCACAGTGTACTGTGGTGCTATACCAACTCAAATTCAAATTTTAAGGTCTTCCACTTACAAACTGTATGCTTTTGGGTAAGTGCCCTTATGGAGATTTAATTATATATCTATAAAACAAAAAGCAGTGATTCACTTCACAGGTGTGAGTATTAAATGGGATAATGTGTGTTCAATAAGTAACAGGTTTTCTAATTTTTATTTCCCTAGAAGTTCAATTTTAAATAAGATACCGTCTTGGATGAAAATTCTCACATTTCCCACAGTTATCCCAGTCTCATGTAGTTGAGGGTTTGGCACAACTATTGGATCTTGTGCAGGCTAAAAAGTTAAACTTCTTTGTCCTGTCCCAAAGCTTACAAATCTACACTTAAATAGGAGAATGTCATGATTTTTGTCTCACTCATTAGAGAAAGTACTTTAAACTGCCTGCCATTCATCTCTTGCTGTAACCACAACAAAAATAAATGACATCTAGGAAGGGTAATTAGCTTTCTACCTTTGGAACTGGGAAAACCTAGATTCCTCAGGTTGGTGTAGGTACTCCTTTCTAGTAGCAACAGTTGTCTCCTTGCTATTTTCCTCTTTGGTTTGACCTCTAGGGATTTAGCCCCCCAAACACACATATCCTTTTTTCCTCAGTCAAGATTCTTTTTTTTCTTTTCCATTAAGTTTATTGGTACATTTTAGGTATAAAATACAGTTACATTCATCATTGGGATCTTGTACATTTACATGAGCATCTTGGTTCTTATATTTTTCCTCTTCCCCTCCCCTTCCTTCACCCCCTCCACCCTTCCCTATTTGCAAAGACTTTGTTTCCATTTTTTTGCTTTTCTCATATTTTTTCTTTTCCCTTCTTTCCTTTCCCCTGCCCCTCCCACTTCTGCTGCTCCTTTAGACCTTTTATTCCTATTACATACACAATATCAATTACACATTTTTTTAAAATTACAATATCAAGATCTAGGAGACATTACCACAGATTTTACAGAATTTAAAAGGATATAGAAAGGATAATACAGAAATCTTTTTTGAAATAACTTGGACAACTTCTAAGAAGTACCTTGGAAGACAAAGTAATGAAACTGACTCTGGAGGAAATATAAAATTTGAACAGAACCTATTAAAGAAAGTATATTCCTAGCTTGAAAACCTGCCTATATGACAACAACAGGCTCATACACATTTTAACTGATAAATTATATCAAATATTTAAAGCAGAAAGACAAAGCCATATGATCCTGTCAGTAGTTGGAGAAAAAGTATTGGAATAAATTCTACAGTTATTCATGGTAAAAGCTATCAGGAGACTAGAAGTAGAACAGAACCTCTCAACAGATAAAAGACATGTACTCCATACTTCCAGGAAAAATGCCTTATATGAATGGAGAAGATACAATGCTTTCTTCCTAAGGTGGGGTACAAGGGCAGATATGCCTACTCTTCATTTGTCCATTAAACTTTGAAACATAGGCCCAAAACAAAATAGTCTGGCAGTAAAATGACACAATTAGGATAGGTTTGGCAAGGTAGAAGTAAAATCTTTATACGCAGATGAAATGATCATCTACAGAGGAAACACTAAGAAATCTCTAGGAGCACCTAGAACTTGTATTTGAATTTAGCAGGATTAGAAAACACAAGGTATATATAAAAATTCAGGTCTATGTATACTTGCTATAAAT
>NW_004624887.1:2626196-2640763 GCF_000247695.1 Heterocephalus glaber
AATTCTGAACAACCCAGTATCAACCAATGAAATTGAAAATGTAATTAAAAACTTATCAACTAAGAAAAGCCCGGGCCCTGATGTCTTCACTGCTGAATTCTACAAGACATTTAGAGAGGAACTGCTGCCACTATTGTTTAAACTCTTCGTCCTGTGAGTTTTTATTTCACTTATTTTGTTTTTCAGTTCTATGATCTCGATTTGGTTTTTTTTTCTAACTTCTCTTTCTTTACCAGGTTTTTTATTCTTTCATTTGTTTCAAAAGAATTTATAATTGATTGTTGAAGTATTTGATGATGACTGTTTTAGATTCCTAGTTAGATAATTCCAGTATCTCATTTGCCTTGGCACTGGGTTCTGTTAATCATCATCTTTCCTCATTCTTGTGATATTCCTAGTTCTTGGTATGACAATTTTATTGTATAGAATATCATTTATATTTGGATATTATGACTCCCGATCCTATTTAATCTTTCGTTTTAAGCAGGCAGCTCCCCTGTTTGATATGTAGCAGGAGGGTGAGGTGGGCCCCTATTTGGCCTGTCACTGGGTTCCACTGACCCCATACCAGCACTGTTTAAGTGCAATGTAAACACTCCTGGTTCTGCCAGGCAGGGAATGGAAAATCAGCTGCCTGTTTGGTCTCACTTACACTCTTCTAGCAAGGGAATTGTATTGCTATCACCTATTTCTTCTGGTTAAGAGACAGAAGATCAGTTTCCTGCTCAGCTAGTCAACACCAACCACCAAGGGAATTAAAGCATGATATTTACTTTTGCGAGGATAGAGAGTGGGATGAGGTGAAATGTCAGTTTTCTGAGTAGAGTGAGCATTGACTGAATGGGTTTTATTATTAGCCCACCCTTTTTTTCAGTACTTTGGCTAAGGAGAACATTTTTTCATGGAGATTTTTTTGTCTGAATCTGTTGGAAGTTCTGGGTTGGAGGCTTCTGCAGCATCCTCTCTGAAATATGTGAGTGCCAATAAGAAGATTCACAGAATTCATCAGTGTTGTTCCTGAAATTTCAAAGTCTCCAAGGAGCCTGTCATCTTATCACCTTTTAGAGTCTTCTTATGCTTGGTTATTGTGTTATGTCCAGGGTTTGTTTGTTTTTTTTAGTCATAAATACACTGGAATTTGGTTTTTTATTTTTAATTTATACATTAAAAATATAAAAATTGTGCATGTTAACAGGGAATCATGTAATGTTTTGATATATGTATACATTGCATAACATCTAAATCTGGTCAAATCTATTATCTCTTCAAACATTTATCATTTCTATACCATGAAAATTTTCAACATCCTTTCCTCTAGCTTTTGATACAGAAGATTATTTTTATCTATAGTTACCCCATTGTGCAATATCACACAAGATTGCTTCTATCTAACTGTAGCTTAATGTTTATTTATCAATCTTTCCCTATTCATTCCACCACTCTACTCTCCTCAGCCTAACATATCCAGTAGTAAGATTGTTGGATTATATAATAGTTCTATTTTCAGTTTTTGGAGGAGCTACCATACTGTTTTCTATAATGCATATACTAATTTACACCCCTACCAACAACATGCAGGGATTCTCTTTTTTTCATATCTGTTTCAGGCTTATTATCTTTAGTCTTTTTTTAGATTAGTCATCTTACTTGAGTGAGGTGATGATGTCTCATTGTGGTTTTTACTGCATTTACTGGATGATTTGTGGTGTTGACTATTTTTTCATATATTTGTTGGGTATGTCTTCTTTTGAGAAATAGCTATTTAGATCTATTGCTCTTTTTAAAATTGGGTTATTAGTTTTTTTGCTATTCAGTCTTTAGAGTTCATTATGTATTCTGAGTTTTAACCCTTTGTCAGGTATATAGTTTGTAAATATTTTCTCCCATCTTGTGGTTTCTCTCTTCAACTTTGTGATAGTTTCCTTTGGTGTGCAGAGACTTTTAAATTTGATATAATCCCCTTTTGTCTATTTTTACTTTGGTTTCCTGTGCTTGTGAGGTCTTATATAGATTGTCCTTGCGTATTCCAATGTCCTGAAGCATTTTGTCTGTGTTTTCTTCTGGTAGTTTTATAACTCACCTCTTACATTTAAGTTTTTAATCCATTTTGAATTTATTTTTGTAATTGATGAGAGACAGGGCCCTAGTTTTATTCTTCTGCATGTGAACATCCAGTTTTCCCAGTACCATTTATTGAAAAGACTGTTCTTTCTTCACTCAGTGTTCCTTGTCAAAAATCAGTTGGCTATAAATGCATGGGTTTATTTCTGGGCTCTCTATTCTGTTTCACTGATTTATGTGTCTATTTTTCTGCCAATAACTTGTTATTTTGATTACTATAGTTTTATAGTATCTTTTGAAGTCAGGCTGTGTAATGGCTCCTGCTTCATTCTTTTTGCTCAAGATTGCTTTGGCTATTGGGATTTTTATATTAGTCATTATTACTAGAGTGAATTGATGTATCATTGTGGTTTTTATTTGTACTTGCCTGATGATTTGTGAAGTTGAACATTTTTTCATATATCTGTTGGGCATTTGTTTTTCCCAGTTTTCTGAAGAATGTCAATGGTATTTGGACAGTATTTGGGTCATTTACACAATACTGATTTTGCCAGTCCATGAACACAGGACATTTTTCGGCTTTTTTATATCTTCTTCAGTTTCTTTCTTTAGTGATTTATAATTTTCACTTTGGAGATCTTTCACTTATTTTGTTAAATTTATCGCTAGGTATTTTTTTGTAGCTATCATAAAGAGGATTGCTTTCTGGATTTCTATTTCAGATAATTCACTATTATTATACACCAATGCTACTGGTTTCTGCTGTTGATTTCTGTTTATTATATATCCTACAACTTTGCTGGATTTACTTATTAGCTCTAATAATTTTTAGTGGAGTTTTGGGGGGTTTCTATATATAACATCATGTCATCTGCAAACAGTGACAATTTGATTTCTTTTCCAGTTCAGATTCCCTTTATTTCTTTCTCTTACCTGATTATTCTGGCTAACACTTTCAACACTATGTTAAATAAAACTGTTGAAAGTGAGAATCCTTGTCTTGGATCCAGATTTTAGAGAAAATATACTAGAATTTGAACTCAAATGTTTCTCAGTCCCTATCAATTTATGTGGCCTGGTAAGGTCATGTTAATAGGTTGGTTCTCAGTCTCCTTTCCTTGTTAAGACTTTTTAGAAGGTATTCTCCAACAAAGAGCTTTAAATTTTAAAAAATTGAGTATAGTATACATGCCTAAAAGTGAAAGAACACATTCACATAATTTTCACCCAGATGTAGAAATAAAACATTACAAGCAACCACAAAGCCTTCCATTCCTACCTATTTCCAATAACTACTCATCTTAGTACTTACTATCTTATCTTCTACAAGTATATATTAATTTTTCCTATTCTCTTTTGTGTCTGGATATTTTTGTTGGTAGTTGTGATCAGTTCATAGCTGTACAGAATTCCATTGTGTGAAAAATGTCACACATAATTAATCCATTTTACTCTTGATGTGCATTTGGTTATTTATTAATCAGGGTTCTCTAGAAAATAAAATGAACAGAACCATTCAAAGGCCATCAGACAGAAAAGAATTCCCTCCTTCTTAGTGGAAGGCAGCTTTTTTTTTTTTGTACCAGGGATCGAGCTTGGGACCTTGAGCTTACAAGGCAGGTGCCAGAACCCAGCCTTTTTGTTCTAGTCAGGCCTTCAGTTGATTTGATGAGGCTCACCCATGCTGGGGAGGAGCATCTACTTTACTCAGTTTACCAATTTTAGTGTTAATCTCATCCAAAAAGATCCTCACAGAAAATTTCTGAATAATATTTATCTGGGCACCCCATGGCCCAACCAGGTTGCTATTAATATTATAGATGTTTTCTACTTTGGGCTATTATGAATATGCTGCTATGAACATTTCTGAATAAGCCTGTTAGTGAATATGTGTGTACGTTTTTGTTCAGCATATGTTCAGGAGTGAAATCATACTACCATAGTGATTCACATATTGCATAGATTCAGCTTTAGTAGATATGGCCAAATAATTTTTCCAAAATGGATGTGCAAATTTACACTCTTATCAGTAATGTATGAAAGTTCTAGTTACTCCACATACACATCATGCTACAATAGTTGACATATTTGTTTTGCGTTTTAGTTATTCTGATTACTGTATAGACATTGCATTATAATATTAATTTGTATTTCTCTGATGACTAAGGAAGTGTATCTCTTTTTGATGTTGCCAGAGACTCCTGCAGTAAATCTCTAATTACCTACCATTTGCCCAGAGTGCGGTGCAGGCCTGAGGAAAAAAATACACTAAGAGACAGAACTAGGAGAGAAAGTGGGGTGCCAGGATGACCAATACTGGTGTAACTGACAAAGGCACTGGCCTGTTCCATGCACTGACTTTTATTGGTAATCAATTGGGATAAAGGTGACATATGGCTTCTATGGAAATTAATGTAAACAAGGCTCATAAAGGACAAGACAAAGCATTCTTGAATTAGGAACAGAATAGACAAAATATATAATTATAATTAGAACATTGTCCTTCTAGTCTGAAGGCTTTAGTTGTGGGAACGGAATTAGGGTGCGAGTTACTCTGACCTTGGCACATAGGCTCCATCCAGACTCACTTCTATAAACAAGCCAGTTGTAGGGTTAACTCTTCACAGCCTGCTTCGGGCATAATCAGTATTACGGTCCTCTGCAGATGTCATTTTACCCTTTGGCCATTCTCTTTTGCAGTGTTTCTTCAGGCCTTTTACCCATATTTCTATTGGGTCGACTATCTTTTTCTTAGAAATGTATGGGAATTCTTTATATAATCTGAATAGGAAGCTTTTGTTGAAAGTATTATGTCATCTCTTATTCTGTGGCTTGCTCTTTTAATTAATTAATTAATTAATTGCAGCTGGGGATTGAATTTAGGGCCTTCACACTAACCTATATCCCCAGCCCCTTTTTACTTTTTATTTTTGAGACAGGGTCTCGTTAAATTGCTAAGTTACCCAAGCTGGGCTTGAACTTGTTGTTTTTTTTTTTTTTGGTACTGGGGATCGATCTCGGGACCTTGCGCTTGCGAGACAGGCATTGGAACCACTGAGCTAAATCCCCGGCCCTGGGCTTGAACTTGTGATCCTCTTGCTTCAGCCTCCCCGAGTGCTGGGATTACAGGTGTGAGTTACCATGCCTGGCCTTTTAGTCTTAATGGTAGCTTTTGATGTACACAAGTCTTTAATTTTATTATAGTTCTACTTTATCATTTTTTTCTTATAGTAATGCTTTTTGTGTCCAGCTTAAAAAGTTTTGGGGATCCTACCTTAACATTTTCTTGTCTTTCTTAGAACAACAATTACTTTAAAAGCAGTGATGTGGTGGAAGAGTAAGAGTTGGGAAAAGAATAGATCAGGTGGCATTCAAACTTAGCATTGCATTATTCCTGAAACCACAGCCACTTCAACCACTGACCTTTGAGCTAAATCAAACCTACCTTTCCCAACTTCCCCCCAACCATGTAGATATCTCCTTCTACTGGCAGAACTGATGTTCCTCATGAATTCTTTTGATTTCCTCCATTCCCATTTTGTCAGACATGTCTCAGTCTCCAATTCTGTCCAGAGCTCCACAGTTCTTCCACATTTTGCTTATGGGGTACAGGCCAATCATGAAATGGCACATGTGTTTAAGTGTTTTGAGCATTCCTTTGAGGTTAGGAAAACTTTTATCCAATCCAGAGCATTAAGGATTTTGGTTGAGCTACCTAATTGCGTGAACAATTTAGGTGGCAGTTAAAAGGCAAGGAAAACATCCCCATATACATATTTCTATTGTGTTATTTTTCAGATTGTCTTTTTGTTGTTCAAATAGACCATACACAAGTGTCTTAAAGCTAAGACTTTGGACACGGTAGTTATAGAAATGCCAATTACTATATTGGTCTAATTAGGGAAGCAAGATAGAAAAGAATTGTTAATATTTTAGCAATTATTAAATATTAGGAATTCACACTTTACCAATGATACTTAACAAAGACCTGTATATTTGAAGCAAGGTGAGAATGAAAGAACAAATTCATACAAAAGGGAAAGAGGTAGAATGAATTAGTTTTCTGGGAATAATAACTAAATTGTATTCAAAAATATTACTTTAAAATCAGGTATTTGAAAATTAGTGTGTAATTTTTCCTGGAAGAAAAGAAGTTAGACAAAATAATTGCACTATCTAGGATAGGCTACACAAGTTTACTTAAGCCACAACCTGGCAGCAATAGTACCTTGCCTTGCCTATAGTTCCAACTTCCCCCAAGGTGTCCACATCCCAGTCCTTGATCCTCAACTCAGCAACAGAGCTCAGGCTTCATAGTGGCCTGAACCCAGAGAGTGAGGAACCTATGAAATACAAGGGCATGGGAAATGAATCTCTCTGGCAACAAGGGGCTAAAGACTACTATAGCTAGGAAGTAGAAAGAAAGGTTACTTGGATCCACTGTGTCCTACATGTGCTATTACTAGTAGGAAGGTGTTACATGGGTTCCTCAGCAACATGAACAGGGGCTGCAGTGAACCAGCCATCACTGGTTGTCCCAGACAACTAGGGTAGGAATATGGATGTCCTACCTCAGTCAACTAAAGCTGCAATATCTGCAGGCTATTTCAGTGGTGTCACTTATTTGGTATTTCTCTGTAGTTTTTATCTAATTTGAAGGGACTGACCATTTAAATTAAATCAGAGCTGAAAAGCACTGTAATTCCTCCAGTTTATTATTTCTGTGGTGATGCAAGGCAAATTTACCAAATGTCTCAAATAGATTCTTCAAATTCCAAATACACTAGGCAAAAACTCAGTTTTGACAAAAACTTGTTAGTGTCACCCACATCCTCTTTGGCACACCCAGATGCCAAATTGTTTAAAACTCTAAATAATTGCTTTCTAGATTAAATAAATTAAGCTCATTCCTTTGCACTCATGTTTTATGACTTAACTGCCCATCCTTGATCCTCAAACTTACTGTCAGTGTAAAAGAAGTGGAATTTATTATGCTACACAAGCAAAACATAACTATTAAAATAAATTTTTAAAATGATATATATGTGTCAGAAAGAACCAAGTTGGTAAATATTAAAAAGTTTGTCATAAAACTGAAGTTGCTTTCAGTATCCAGGACAGAATAAAAGGGAAAGAGAACTGTTTACCTTATACTTACTGTAAGCATATAGACTCAATAGGGTTACCATAGTACATTCTATAGTAATAAGATGTGTCACTTTTAAGGAAACATGTCTACAGGAGATGAAAGAGAACAAGAGGAAATTGTATGCCCCTTATTTCAAGAGGGATAAGTAAGTGTTACACTTAACATTATTGTTTCTTTAAATCTTGAGCTGGGCGTGGTGGTGCACACCTGTAATCCCTGGACTCAGGGGCCTGAGGCATGATGACTGTGAATTCCAGGCCAGCCTGGGATACACAATGAGTTCAAGGCCAGCCTGGACTATATAGTGAGATCCTGTCCCACTAAAAATTAAAAATTTAATGGTACATTGGGAAAATAGCTTTGCTGAAACCCTGCTACAAGGTGGGAGACAGGACAGCTCCTTCCAGGTGAGGGTTCCTCTCTACATCATGTAGGTAGTTTAGCAGTTCTTAGCATATGGTCACTAGACAAGCAGCGCCAGCAACATCTGGGAGCTTGTTGTAAGTTGCAAATTTTGGTGTCGTTCCCCAAATGTACTCTCAGAAATCTACTTTTTCTGGTTTGTTTCTTTGTTTTCAGTGTAGGGGATGGATCCCGCATGCTAGGCAATCACTCTACCACTAAGTTACAGTCTCAGCCCAGGAATGTGGTATTTTTTTTCCTTTTTTTTTTCTTTGGTACTGGGGATCAAACTCAGGACCTTGCACTTGTGAGGCAGGCTCGGTGCCACTGAGCTAAATCCCCACCCCCCAGGAATGTGTTTTTAACAAGCCCTCCAGGTGATTCTGAGGCATAAAAGTAAAATCTGAGAGCCACTGATCTTGAAGCCTTTAAATTAAATCAATAGCAATTGGTTTATATGGCTTTCAAAATCAATTGGTTCTAGATTTACCAGAAACCATTATAGGATATTTGAGGAGTATGGGAACCACACGAACCTGGATTCAGATTCTGACTCAGTCACCTAAAGCAGGATTACTGTGGGCAAGTGATTATGTTTCACAGTGCACCGATGTCTTGATTTGTAAATGCAACCTTGCTTGAGGAGATAGAGCCCAGAGAAAACAGGTCTAGGTTCCATGTGTTCACTGGAATTGCCAGAAATCACTCAATAACAAGCTGTTGGTATTGAAAGTTTCCCTTTCTCAGTTTTCCTCATGATCTGGAGAGGTGAAAATAATAAGGATCTGGAAAATACCACATTCAGACAAAAATATTTGCAGAGATAGAAGGGGAAGTATGTTCTTGCACTGAAGCAGCTATATGTTGCTGCTATACTGTAGTTAGGTTCTCAGTTGTTTTATGAGAATTCACCATTTTCTATAGTAACATCTTATAAAATGAAAATACTGTATAAAATTTCCCTTTTGCAGACATTATCAGAGATGAGCTTCTGACTTCTTTCTTTCTTTTTTTCTTTCTTTCCTTCTTTCCTTCTTTGTGTTTTTTGAGACAAGGTCTCACTATGTAGCCCAGGCTGGCCTCGAATTTGCAGTGATCCTCCTGCCTCAGCTTCCCAAGTGCTAGGATTAAAGGTATGTGTCACCATGCCCAGCCGAGCTATTTCATTAAAGATAAATGAATATTATACCTCACTTAATTCAACTGATGAAATTGATCTCAACATGCTACAGTAATCTTCCCTATTTCTGCTTCTTCTCATTCTTGGAAGTAAATGGTCTGGGAATTCAGAGACTTCAGGTGAATTAGGAGACAATACTGAATGGGAAACAGGCTGAGTATACACTTAGTTATAAGAAGTTCTTCACCATCTGCTTTGTGGTCAAATATAGAATTTCCAAGATTTTACCTCCAGGATGGTTTAGTGTCATAAGAAACCCCACAGCTCCCAGTGCAGAGCAGGAGGCTTCCGGGCCAACCTACCACTGCTCCCAGAACAGAGGAAGTGAGCCATGTGGCTGCCAGTAGCACCCCCAGCCCCACCTCACCCCCATCGAAATGAGAAGACACATAAACAAGCCTCAGAACCACACTTCCAGATCACCTACAGCAACCCCAAAGGGAAACAAGATGGAACACTCTGATACTCAGTCACATGGACTCCCTGAACTAGCAACGAAAGAGGATCTGGAAAAAATAAAATCAGAAATAATTTCTCACATAACAGCAGAGATTGTGTCCATAGTGCAAGACATGATTAATAAATCTAGAGAGGACATAGATAAAAAAATAGAGGAGCTGAGGAACATGATGGAATCCCAACATGGGAAACACATGGAATCCATAAAACAGATGCAGACACATTTCCAGGAGATTAAATAATCCATTGAAACTCTATGTAGCAGAATGAGCCAATGTGAGGACAGAATTTCAGATATAGAAGATAAGATTGCAATTAGTGACCATGAAAAGAAAAATTGCTTTAAAATTGTAAGGGACCATGAGAAATCAATCCAGCAGCTGCTAGACGATGCAAAGAAGAATAACATAAGACTTAGTGGAGTCAATGGAAAGTCAGGAGAGAGTGCAGATGACATAAAAATCTGTTCACAAAAGTGATGGCAGAAAATTCCCCAAGCAGGGGAAAAGAACTTGATACACAGATAAGTGAGCCATATGGTACTCCAACTAGACTTGATCCAAAAAATGTACACATAGGCATATAATTGTTAAGATTCCAGGAACCCAACAGAAGAACAAAGTTCTACAAGCAGTTAGAGAAAACAAACAAATCACATACAAAGGAAAGCCCATCAAAATCACAGCAGACTTCTCAACGCAAACCCTCAAGGCAAGAAGAGGTTGGAGTGATATATTGCAAGCCCTAAAGGAAAACAGCCTCCAACCTAGATTGATGTACCCTGCAAAACTATCTTTCAAAATTGATGGTGAAATAAGATACCTTCATGACAAAAAGCACCTGAGGAACTTCATGAATACCAAACCAGCACTCCAAAAAATTTTAGGCAAAACCCTAGGAAAAGACAATGAGGATCACAACCCCAGGAAGTGCAGCAGAATGAATCCACCAGGCATGACAAGAAATTAAAAACAGAGCCGCCAGCTTGCCCGAGCAGGCCCAAGTGGGACCGAGTGGTTGAAGGCTGACTGGGACCTACTTCCTCTGGCTTGCTCCATCAGCTTGCGACCAAGACAGGCTTGTGACCAAGACAGGCTTGTGACCAAGACAGGGTGAGGAGGACCCCCCTGGGCATGCCCACCAGCCACCAGCTTGGCCGAGCAGGGCCGAGTGGGGCCAAGTGGTTGCAGACTGACTGGGACCTGCTTCTTCCAACTTGCTCCACCAGCTTGTGACCGAGAAAGGCTTGTGACCAAGACAGGGTGAGGAGAACCCTCCCCTGGAACACCCACCGGCCACCAGCTTGGCCGTGCCAGCCCCTCCAAGAACAGGCTCTGCCCCCACCCCAGTCCCCCCCCCAGCCCTTTGGCTGTGCAGCTACTTGGTTCCACACTACAGAGGGACGGGGAACATAAAAGCCATTGTCCTGAGCTGCAGAAGTAAACAACACAGAGAGGGCTTCTCTCAGGCTCCCTGATGAAAACAAGCCCACTGGAAAAGTGAAGAGAATCTCTGCAATAAAGGCACACCAGACCACCATGCTTGGGAAGTTGGAGGGATCAGCTCCCATCAGAACCTGGACTTCCTTCAGGGGAAAGGCAGCTGAAACCTGCAATAGAAACTTGCAGAGTGCAACACTGCAGGAGGACAGGGAGCTCAACTTGGGTCTTGCAGCCAGAAATCTGCCTGAATCTCATGGCTCTGGGACTAGCTTACTGAGATTCATTGACTTATAACTGCACATTGCTGCCCACATTGTCTATTGTGACAGCAGAGACATACCCCGAAGGAGGCCCTTCATTTGTATATTTTATTTGTTATTTTCAAAATTACCACATTTTTTTGCTCTTATTTTTAATATTATTTTTTTCTTCCTTTCTACTCTTTTAAAAATTTTATTTTTCTCTTTTTTCTTTTTCTTCTATTTTCTTTCTTTCTCTCTCTGCCTTGCTCCCTTGCTCCCACATTTTTCTTCATGTTTTCTTGTCCCCTTTGTGTTCCTGTTCTGGCCCTAATTTGTATTTCTTCTTTATTTGTCTTTTATTCTCTTTCCTTCTCTTGCCTGTGCTCTCTGGTCTCACTACTAACCTTCCCCTATCCTTCTACCTACCTATTCCTCCCTCCCCAACTCCTTGTAACTACCCATCCCAAAGGGTAAAGTTGCTATATTGAAGAGTTTATTCACTACAAACATATGTGGGGTTGGTCCTTCATTTTTATTTAATTCACACAGTTAAAGGTGATAGATTAATAACTACCACAAATTATGATTTTCTAAGATGTACTTGATGCTATGGTGTTGGTGATTGTATCACTTGGGCTAAGGTGTTGTGATTGATCTAATCAGTTGTCCTTCCTGGTATAATGAAAATGAGACAGCCTCAGACTCATTAGAGAATCAAAACCTAAAGACCAGCTATATCTGGAAGACACCTCTGGGAAGCAATCATTCCATAAGGGTTCTAAACACAGGCAACAAAGATAATTACAATAAGCAATTTTGAAGTATCAACCCAGGAATTAAACCAAGGACAGTACCAAAAACAAACAAAATGAGAGAAAAAAATGAGAAGACATTTAAGTAAGGCACAAACTCAGACTTCCACCCCACCAAAGGTAAATTCTGGGGGAAATGAGGTGGAAAAGTTTGATAATCAACCACCTGGACACACTGAACTGATAGCACAGGAAGTAACAAAACAGATGATATCAAACAGATATCCAGGAGATTATAAACTCCACTGAAAGTATGCAGAGCAGATTAAGGGAATGTGAAGTTAGAATATCAGATACGGAAGACAGGATTGTGGTTACTGACCATGAAAACAGAGTTTTCTTCAAATTAGTATGGGACCATGAGAAATCAATTCAGCAGCTGCTAAATGATGCAAAGAAGAATAACAAGACTGATAGGAATCCGCAAAAAAACAGGAGAAAGTAAAAGTGACATAAAAAAAACCTGTTCACACAAGTAATAGTAGAGAAATTCCAGACAGAGGTAGAGAATTGGACATACAGATAATTGAGGCATATAGAACTCCAACTAGCCATAATAAAAAAAAATCTACACCTAGACATATAATAGTCAAGATCCCAGAAACCCAACAAAAGAACAAAATCCTACAGGCAGTTAGAGAAAAGAAAAAAATCACATATCAAAAAGAGCCCATCAGAATCACGGCAGACTTCTCAACACAAACCCTCAAGTCAAGGAGAGCCTGGAGTGAAGAATTTCAAGCCCTAATAGAAAATAACTTCCAACCTAGGCTGCAAAATTATCTTTCAGAATCGATGGGGAAATTAGATACTTCCATGACAAAGAACACCTGAGAAATTTCATGAACACCAAACCAACACTCCAAACAATTCTAAACGATATCCTAGAAAAAGACAACGAAGGACGCAACTCCATGAGGCCCAACAGAGGGGAAGCCACCAGGCAAGGTATGAAACTAAAGGGAAAGGGGGAAATATAAAAGAGCCAACAACAGTAAAACATCATGACAAGGATGAATCATTATCTATCATTATATCAAATATAACTATCAGTGTTAATGGCCTCAGTTCACCAATCAAAAGAAATAGGCTGACAGAATGGATTAAGAAGCAAAATCCAACAATATGCTTTATACAAGAAACACACCTAAATCAAAAAGAAACTCATGGACTGAAAGTAAAAGGATGGAAAACAGTTCTCCATGTGATAGGAACACAGAAAAAAGCAGGGGTAGCAATCTTATTTGCAGACAAAATAGATTTCAAACCAAAACTAATTAAGAGAGACAAAGATGGTCATTACATCCTTGTGAAGGGAACAATCCAAGAGGAAGAGATGACCATCCTAAATATATATGCAGCAAATATGAATGCCCCCAACTATACATTAATGGACAAGAAAAACCAAATAAGCACTAATACAATTGTAGTGGGGGACCTCAATACTCCACTATCACAAACAGACAGATCATCTAGACAAACAACAATGAAATTCTAGAACTGAACCAAGCTACTGAACAAATGGACTTAATAGATGTTTACAGAATGTTCCACCCCACAAAATCAGACTACACATTCTTTTTGGCTGCACATGGGTCATTCTCCAAAATAGACAACATGCTAGCTCATAGGACATGTCTAAGTAAATGTAAAAAATTTGAAGTTCCCCCTGTATATTATCAAACCATAGTGCAATAAAATTGGAGATCAATAACATAAGGAACCACAAAACCCCCACAAACACATGGAAATTGCATAACATGCTCCTCAACAACCAATGGGTCACAGAGGAAATTAAAGAAGAAATTCTACAGTTTCTACAAGAAAATGATAACGTCAGTGCAACATACAGGAATCTATGTGACACAATGACAGCAGTTTTATGCCGGAAATTCATAGCAGTGAATGCCCATATTAGGAAAACAGAGAGAACTCAAATAAATAACCTAATGCAGAACCTCAACCTCCTAGAAAAAGAAGAGCATAACAAACACAAAGCTCATACAAGAGAGGAAATTATAAAGCTCAGAGCAGAAATCAATGCAATGGAGACAAAGAGAACGATACATATAATCAATGAATCAAAGAGTTCGTTTTTTGAAAGAATAATAAAATCAATAAACCTTTAGCCAACCTTATCAGAAAAAGGAAAGAAAAGGCTGAAATCCATGTAATTAAGAATGAAAAAGGTGAAGCCACAACAAATCCAGCAGACTTCCACAGGATCATCAATACCTACTTTGAGAAACTGTACTCTAATAAAATGGAAAACAGAAAAAATGGACAGATTCCTAGATAACTGTGAATTTCCAAAGTTGAATGAAGAAGACCTAAAAACTCTAAACAACCCAATATCAATCAATGAAATTGAAAATGTAATTAAAAACATACCAACTAAGAAAAGCCCAGGTCCTGATGCCTTCACTGCTGAATTCTACAAGATATTTAAAGAAGAACTACTGCCATTACTCTTTAAAATCATCAAGGAAATTCAAAGGGAAGCAAAACTTCTAAATTCATTCCTAGAAGCAAGTGTTACTTTGATTCCAAAACCAGGGAAAGTCCCAACTCAAAAAGAGAACTACAGGCCAATCTCTCTAATGAACATAGATGCAAAAAATCCTCAACAAGATACTGGAAAACAGAATACAGAGGGTCATCAAGAAGATCATACACCCTGACCAAGTCAGATTTATCCCAGGGGTGCAAGGATGGTTCAACATTCATAAATCAATAAATGTAATACACTATATTAACAGAGTCAAGGACAAAAACCATATGATCATCTCAATAGATGCAGAAAAAGCATTTGACAAAATC
>NW_004624887.1:2690015-2707703 GCF_000247695.1 Heterocephalus glaber
AGAATTAAAAACATCATACCACAGAGATATATGGGCACCCATGTTTATAGAGGCACAGCTAAATCTTGGAAACAGCCCAAATGTCCATCAACTGGTGACTGGATAAAGAAGTTTTTTTTTATAAAATAGAGTACTACTCAGACATAAAGAATGAAAAAATAGAGATATTTATAGCTTTCCTTTCTTTATTGTGTCCTTGCCTGGTTTTGATATGTGGATAGTGTTGGATAGAAATAATGAGCTCAGAAGAGTTTCCTCTCTCTTATTTTTTGGAATAAATTGAGAAAAATTGGTACTAGTTCTTCTTTACCTGTTTGGTAGAATTTATCAGTGAGACTATCTGGTCTGGAGTTCACCTTGATGGAAGACCTTTTTAACTGATTTGATCTCATTAGTCTCTTCACATTTTCTGTTTCTTCATGATAAGGTGTATGTGTCCAGTGGTTTGTCCATTTCTTCTGAGTTTTCAAATTTGTTGGCATATGGATATTCATAATACCTGCTAATTATCCTTTGTATTTCTGTGGTATCAGTTGTAATGTCTCTATTTTCATCTCTAATTTTATTTCAGTTTTCTCTATTTTTCTTAGTCTAACTAAGGGTTTGTCTATTTTGTTTCTTTTTGAAAAAAAACAACCTTTCATTTCATTGATCTTTTGGATTTTCTTAGCCTCGTCATTTATTTCTGCTCTAGTATTTATCATTTCTTTCTACAAATTTTGGATGTGATTTGTTCTTGTTTTGCTAGTTCCTTGAGATGCAACAATAAGTCATTTGATATCTTCCTGGAATTTTTCTGTAAGAACTGGTTTTTATGAGGTTTCCTCCTAGCACTGTTTCTGCTGTATCTGATAGGTTTAATTATGTTGTGTTTCCATTTTCACTTTTTCAGGAAATTTTTTAATTCTTAAATTTCTTTAATGTCTCCTTTGAGCCATTTGTTGTTCAGGAGCATGTTGTTTAATTTCCATGCATTTGTAAAGTTTCCAAAGCTTTTCTTATTATTGATTTCTAGTTTTATTGTATTGTGGTCAGAAAAGATGCACAATAAGATTTCAGCTTTTAAAAATTTGTTAAGACTTATTTTGATTTTGTGGCCTACCATATGACTTTTCTTGGACAAATGTCTATGTGTTGTTAAAAATACATATTCTGCAGCTGTTGGCTGGAATGCTCAGTAGATGTCTTTCTAAGATGCAGTTTAACTTTGGTGTTTTTTGTTTATTTTTCCGCATGTATGATCTCTCCATTGTTGAAAATGGGGTGTTAAAGTCCCTGAGCATTATTGGATTGAGGTCAATCTCTCCTATCCAGTCTATTAATATTTACTTTATATATTTAGGTACTCTAACATTGGGTGCATATTTTGTTTACAATTGTTTCCTCTTGATGAATTGACCCTTTTATCATGAAGGAGTCTCCTTTTACTGTTTCTAGTTTAATATTTATTTCATCTGCTGTAAGTATGGCTATTTCTTCTTTCTTTTAGATTGCATTTGCATGGAACATCTTTTCCTATCCCTTTAATTTCAGTATATGCATGTCCTTAAAAGTGAAATAAGTTCCTTATAAGCAGTATGTGATTGAGTCTCGTTATTTTATCCACTGGGTCACTCTATGTCTTTTAATTGGATAATTGAATCCATTTAAAGTTAGATAATTAAAAATAGGTAAGGTTTTTCCATAGCCATTTTTATCATTTTTTCTTTTTAGACATATTTATCTAATTTTAAATTTTCTTTTATGTTACATAACATTTGTTAACAATTTTTAAATTGACCTTTTTTATTTTGTCCTTGCAAGTCTTTGTTTTATTTTTTTCCTGAAATTTTTTTATTTCTATGACCATGAGGTCAGGGTTTATTGTTTGTTTATTTGTTTGTTTGTTTGTTTGGGGGGATGGAAGAGAAGAAACTTCATTATTTTGCCATTCATATTTGGACTCTTGCCCTGATATCCTATATATAATTTTTTGTAATTCACTTTCTTTATTTTTTTCTGGGAAGTCTCTGAAGTGCTGATGTAGTGATATCTCTTAAGTTTTATTATGATGGGATTAGATTCAGAAGAGTTTTAGTAAATAAGAGAGGATTATAAGAAGTTTCGAAGAAACTACAAGTCAGACTTTTTAAACAAATGGATTATCTCATCTATTAATAAATCCAACTTCATCAAGCAATAACTTGCTGCTCTCTCATTATAATCAATGTTTAAAGTGTTCCTAGTCTTGTCATTCATGAGTCACCACTATTGAAAGCTGCACCTACCTAGGGGTTTTATAAAGAAGAGATACTCCACCCTTATACACCCACACTAAGTGAAATCAAGAGTTGAGGCTTGAAAAAAGAAAATAAAAGATAAGTAAAAAGCCAAGATGTAACAGAGCAGGCCAATAAAAACAAGAGAATATCAAACAGAAAAAATAGATAATTAAGTTATTATTTTGTAGTTATTAAAAACTTAGAGGCCACATTATCACTTCATTATAACTTGTACATGTCTATAAATTATTTAGGACCCCTAATTTGCCAGATAAGGTACTATATCTTCTTTGTAAAGTTTCTTGATTTCGCCTACATTCAGTAATCTTCTGTTCTGATGGAGTCTTCAAAGTTCCATTCTCATAGCCTGTTTCAACACAGACCTATTTAGAAAGTTGGTAAGAGGTATCATGAGAAAAAAATCCTCTCATCAAATCAGACTGGGAAATGCCAAAGTAAATAAAGCCACCCTTTTTTATCTACTGTATGTAGAGAAGTGTTATTAAGCATGATGAATCTCTCAAAGAAGTTAGTTCATAGTAATCTTTCTTTTATTGAACACATCTTGGATTAGGTGTTCTGAGGAACACACTTTGAGAAAGATGACTTTAAAGTATGTAGAGAGAGCTTTTTAAAAAGATGGAGAAAAACTATTTCTTCTTCCTATTTGAAGTTATATCACCAGTAAAGACTTAAGAAGCTTTATTTTATTCCCTAATAATATATGTAGCACATTTATTACCCTTAGAAAACTGAGATAATAAGAGATTCAGTAACTTTCCCAAGATTGTATATTTATAGATGGCAAGACTAAGAATTGAGTCTAGAAGTTCATGATAAATACTGTTGATAGAATACAATATCTTCCTTCATTTAAGAAGAAACAATTCTTTCTGGTGTTCCACAAATTACCAACAAAGAGCAATTCTTTTAAGAAAATGTGCTTAGTATAGTACTGGGGATTGAACTCAAGGCTTTGCACATGGTAGCCAAGTGCATTACCACTGAGCTACTTCCCCAGCAACAAGAAAATGTGCTTAGAGCTGAGTGAGTGGCTCGGTGTTACAGTGCTTTCTTAGCATGCACATGGCCCTGGGTTCAACCTCTAGCACAGAAAGCAAAAAGGAAAGAAAGAAAGAGAGAAGGAGGGAGGGAAGGAAGGAGAATGGCAGGGAAGAAGAAAAGAAGGAAGGAAGGAAGGACACATAAGGACATAAATCCATGTAGGTCACTGCCACTCTGACAGATAAGACATCTATGCCACCAAGGATGGATTAAAGTTTTGGTTTTGTTTTTGTTTTTTGGTACCAGGGATTGAACTCTGGACCTTGCGAGACAAGCAGCAGCACCACTGAGCTAAATTCTCAGCCCTGGATTAAATTTTTAAAAATGTGTTTGTCCTGTGTATACACTTTGATTAGTCGATCTACCACATTAATTCAATGTAGAATTGTCTATCTTCTACTTACCCATCAGGAATGAGAAAAATGCTTGTGGCAATCATTAAGGACACTAGTCTGCATGGCTTTTCCTATCAACAGAAAGAAGGAAGTTCAGTTTCATTAGTGGCATTTCCCTTCTGCCTGATCCTCATATGCATATTTCCCTTCACATCCCTTTCTGGTTCTAATCCAAGTTTCTATTTTAGAAGTGACTATCAAGGAGAAAAGTTGGTGGAATTCTTCCGTGGTTCATGTTGGATATGAGACTTACAGAGAATTTGACAGATACCAAATCTCATTCCTTTTGAATGATACACTAAACCTGCCCAGAGATGTTTTAGATTGTTCCAGGAACATACATACCAGGATTCGTTAGGGCACGATGTCTATCTGTGCATCCAAGTAAAATGTTGTACATCTTCTTAAATCTCATGTCTTCCCTAGGAAGATAGCACTGCTTGGATGCTGTGCTGTGCATCAAACTTGCAGATAATTCCTTCCAAGTTCTCAGCAATTCACTTTTAAGGAAACCAGAAAGCAAATTTTAAATCAGGTACAAGAAACACTGCAAGTACAATAATAGAGGGCTAATTAAATAATATGTAGAGTACCAATATAACAAGAGATCATAACATCTTTAAAGTGTACAGCTTTTAATGATATGGAGAAATATTTATGGTGCAACTTATTTGGCAAATATTTATTTAGAATGCCTTTGTATCAGGTTCTATTTTAAAGACTGAGGAAAAAGCAGTGAATAAAGTATCCACTACTGTGGTACTTACATTCTGCTTGAGATATAGATGTCAATAGGAATCAGATGAGTGATAGATATGTCTCATCCACTGAGGTTCTCATGGAGGTGGAACCTCTTCCAAACCTCACTTTTATTGACACCAGACACAACTGACTCTCTCCATTTTCTCTAGCATATTGTTCAAATAGTATTACTTTCTCACTGTGCCATTATGGAGAACATGTTAGAAAGTTCTATAATGTAAAAATAAACAAGCAGAGAATGTGACAGTGACTGACATGAGGAAAAGACAAATCAGAATCAGGAAAAGGTGAATAATAGCAATGCTTTTTATGTACCTAGTAAATGAAAGCCTCTATATAGAGGATATTTTAAAGCAAAGATCAGAATGAAGTGGGGAAGTAAGCCACATAAATATTTACAGGAAGATACTCCCAGATAGATAGAACAGCAAGTTCTACCTGAAGAATGAGTATATTGGCATACTAGAGGAATGGTAAAGAGGCCAGTAAGGCTAAAGTGGAGTAACAAAGGAAAGAGTTTCTAAAGTTTGGAAGTTGACTCCCCCTCAAAGACCCATCTGTTAGAGGCTTGGTCCTGAGTTTGCTGCTATTGGGAGGTGTTGGAACCTTTAAAAGATGGGACCTAGTGGGAGGTGTAAGGTCATTGGGGGCATCCCCTTAAAGGGGATATTGATAATCCAACCTCATCCTATCTCACTTTTGCCTCAACCAATTGCCTCCACCATACACTCCCACCATGATGTACTGTATTACCACAGGCTGCAAAACAACAGGGCTACCCAGTCATAGACTGAAACCTTCAAAACTGTGAACCAAAATAAAATTTCCTCCTCTTAAATTAATCATCTCTCTCAGGTATTTTTGTTATAATTCCTGACTCTGACTAACAGAGTGAAAAATGTAGGCAGGATAACCAGTGAGCATACTTTATACAGAAGGATCATAAACTGAAACCAGTTTAGGCCAAACTCAGCAAGTTAAAAGAAACAGAGTCTTTAGATGAATATGAACTCTCCACATCACTATAATGTTCCCCTAATCAGTATCTTTGTGTTATCTGCCTGGTGCTTGATTATGGTTCAAATTTGCTGTCTATTCTGTTGTTATGATATATATATATATATATATATATATATATGCAGTGTCTATTATTGGATGCTTTTTAATTTCCTTTTGAAATATTTATTTGCCATTTTTCATAAAAAGCATGAGTTTTTTAATGATATGTAAATCAAAAATAAAATTTATTTTTAAAAGAACTGAGCAGAAGTCTACCCTAAAAGGAAAGGACAACTCAAGATTCCATGCCACCTTGGCCAACAAAACTCGTTAGAATAAAGTGGTTGGAGATGTAGTTGTTCTGTTCAGCTTGAGGTAGCCTGAGAGGTGGGGAGAAGGGGTCAGCAAGAGTGAGGTAGTTCTAGGCTCAAGTCCAGCTGAAGCTAGAGGCCTCTCTGAAAATAACAGAAAGCACAGACCACTCTGGATCAAACAGTCACAATATTTCAAGAGAAGTGACAGACATCACAGAATAATTAATAGATGCAGAGATCAGGAGGCATAAACAATAGCCACTTTTAAAATTTTTCAAAATGAAAGCTGATGCTCTTCCTTCTGGCTCAGAATTCTTCTATGGTTTCCCATCTATTGCACCTAGAATAAAATCCCAATATTTTTATAACTTATAAAGTTATGTGCAATCTGTCCTCTATTACCACTCCTTCTATTCATCTCCCATTCTCCCTTTTGCTTACCAGGACCTTTCCACTCTAAGGACATCTGCTTTCTCTTTTCCCCTAAAGCAGGTTGGGTTCTCCTGGAAGTAAACCCTAAGGCAGTTTAGCACACAGTGTGTTTATGAAGAAATCAAGACCTGTGGGAGGTAGGGGCTCAAACAGGTATAGGCAAAAGGTGATGTTCAAGCTATACAAAGGCCTTGGGAAACACTATGAGATACTCTGGAGTTTAATGGCTCTTCAGAAATGTTCTGAGTTGGGACAAGATGGCCATATTTTTGTACCCCTGCCTCTGTCAGTCGTTTGAGGTTAGCCACCCTGGGCAAAGGCATGGGCTTGGGTGAAGTGGTTCTTTGCTGCTGGGGCAGCCCCTTACAGGCACTGACAGTTGAAGGCTGTTTTCAGGAAGCACTCTCAGAAGCTGGGGCCACATGATCTTCCTTAAGAAGGGTTTTATAAGTTGAATTGTGTCCACTAAAAATATATATTGAATTCCTAGCCTCCAGTACTTCCAAATGTGGCCTTATTTGGAAATACTGTCTGTACAGAGACAATTAGGTTCAAATGAGGTCATTAGGGTGCACTCTAATCCAGCATGACTGGTGTCCTTATAAATACGGAAAATCTGGACACAGATACAGGTATGCACAGAGGAAACATGACACGATGAGATTCAGGAAGAACACCACTTAAAAGTGGAGGACAAACCAAAGAGCACCAAAGATTGCCAGCAAACTACCAGAAAATAGGAGATAGATAAAGAATAGATTTTTCCTCACAGCACTCAGATTGAACCAATCCTGTTGACACTGTCATTTCAGACTTCTAGCCTCTAGCTCCCAGTGAGATAATGAATTTCTCTTATTTCAATTCATCCAGTTTGTGACAGTTTTTACTGTGGTCCTAGGAAAGACAAACAGGGCACTTTGGACAGTATATTACAGTAAATACTACCATGTCCTTCACATCTCCTGCTCTAAGAGGGTGCTATGCTCCATGTTTTGCCTTTAACCACTCACTTCTCTTTCATCTGTCTTTGTATTCTAGGGGCCATCTCTGTTCCCATGGAAGGGGTGCAGTAGGATTGTCAATTGACCTAAAACTAGAACTCCATGCTCCCCGGGCCAGATGTTTCATGGATTCATTAGTGGATTACTTAATCTCCAGAGTCCATCACGTAATAGGTGCTCAGTGACACTGTGTTTGAGAACAAATGAATTAATGAATGTTGAATATTCATATCCATATGTACATTCAATGATTTCTGAATGTCTGAAAGTCAGCTAAGAGGTTGCTTTATGGAACTAGGCTGGAATCAGACTTGGAAGAAGCACATCAATTTAAAAAACTTAGGATAGAAAGGTGTCTGCCCTGCAGTAGGAATGTCAGGAATCAGGAATGAGCTGATAAATTTGGAAACAAGACCATATAAAAACACAACAAGAAAAAGTCAGATGAAACCAATGGCTGAGAACTAGGTGTCAGAAAGGACATGAGAGGATGAAGATATACCAGTACTGGTGAACGGGGCATCAGGAGTCACACCCAGGCAGATAAACAGGGAATTTTATTTTCCAACATAAAGAAGTTAATCAGAAACCAAAAGTTCAGGAGATTCTGGCAGGAACAGTCAGCAAATAGAGGAAATGAACAGCAAGTTTTGTATTCTTAAAACTGAAGCAGTCTTTTGCTGAGGCCAGAAAATAAATGACTATGGGTCTTGAAATCAGACTTTTTTCTACCACTTGCTAGATGGGCAACCTAAGTTAGACAAGTTTTGAAATCTTCTGACTCTCAGTTTCCTCTCAGACAATATACATATAAAAAAGACTGCCCAACTGGCAGGATTTACTAAGTGTGACTTGCCTTCCTTTATGTCTTTCCTGCAAGATTCAGAGGTGATTGTTGGGCATCATTTACATAGTGGGAAAAAACAAGCACTTTAGAGAACTGGTGATAAAATAAGTTGTTACTCTTGGGGTATACAGCATCAGGAAAGTAGTAGCTCCTTCCAAATGGAGAAGCTACCCTCTCAGGGACTTCCCTGGCCGAAGAAACCTGAAATCAAGCCAGCAAATCCAAAGTAATTCCAGCCTAGGTCCTATTCTAAGTTCTGAAAGAAACAACTTTCTACCTGTGATGTATCTCTTCCTTCTCTATATTCTAATGTCTGCAAAAAGCCCCATATTTCTTCACTTGTACCTGTCCAACAGGTACCAGGACCTTCCAGGTCCTCAAGACCAGGGAGAATATTTATACTCTTTATAGCATCTACCTCATTACCTTGCACATAAAAATTGCTCAGTGAATGCTGAATTATAGACTGTTGCTCCTGTTGTATAAGCCTCTATTTTCCAAGCTTCTCTGACCACAGCAATTATAATATCAAGAATATTTTAAGCAACACCTGTACTTTCACTTCTATTTATGTTGGGCTAACTAGTACCCTATTTGCTCTTTATCCTTGTCTTAGTGCTTTTCTGTTCCTATCTATAATAGAATACCAAAGATAGAGTATTTTTAAAGAAAAGAGATTTATTTCTTACAGTCCTGGAAGCATAAAAGTCCAAGAGCATGTGCTAGCATCTGGTTAACCATATAAATACTGATAAGGATGTAGAGCTAAGGGAACTCTTACATACTGCTGGTGGAAATGTAAAATAGTCCAACGCTTTTGGAAAATACTTTCACATTTTGCCATGTTGTTTAGCTGTTCTACTCTTAGGAGTCTACTCAAGAGATATTTTAGTCAGCTTTTCATCACCTTGACAAAAAATACCTGAGAAAAACAGCTTATAAGTTGAAAGTTTATTTTGGCTCATGCTTTCAGAGGTTTCAGTCTGTGCTCTCTTGGCTCTGCTATTTCTGGGCATGTGGTGGTGCAGAGCATCTTGGTGGGGAGATGTGGTGGAGCAAAGCTGGTCACCTCATGACAGCCAGAAAGGAAAGAGAGAGAGAACTGGGGACAAGATATAACCCCCAAAGGGACATGCCCATGGCCCACTCCTTTCAACTAGGCCCTGCCTCCTAAGATTTGGTCACCTCCCAGTAACTCCATCCAACTATGAATTTATCAAAGAATTAATCCACTGATGATGTTACACTCCTCATGATCTGATAATGTTCCAAAAACCTCACCTCTGAACATAGGAGGACATTTTGGACCCAAACCATAGCAAATACTTATAGCAGCTTTATCTACAACAGCTACAAAATGGAAGTAACCCAGATGTCCATTAACAGATGAGTAGATAAATAAATCTTGTTATAGTCATAAAATGAAATGCTACTCATCAATAACATGGAATGAACTACTGATACATAAAACAATATAGATGAATTTCACAGTAATTATGCTTATTGAAAAAAAGACAAAACAATTACATAATGCCAGGTGTGGTGGTACAGGCCTGTAATCTCAGCATGAGAAGAGGCTGAGGCAGGAGGATCGCCACAAGTTCAAGGCCAGCTGGGACTACATAGTGAGTTTCAGATCAGCCTGAACTACATAGTGAGACTCTGTCTCCATAAAAACAAACAAACAAACAAACAACAAACAAAAAGACACACAGACCTATGGCCCCAGCAGAATGCACAGACCCACAGGTTGGTCCCCAACCAACTCTACAACCTTGGATTCCACACCTTAGCTCAGCCACTACCAACATGTTTCCCCTCTGCATGGGACAGCAGAAGTGTTAGCCAAATAACAGACCTGATCTTGGACAAGGCAACAGCCTGGAATAGGGGATTCAATGTGGCTGACTCAAGGAGGAGTCACATCATAGAAGCTGAAGAAAGATCCACTGAGAAGGATCTGGAAGAACCAACATGTCTGAGTAGAGGAGGAGCCATGTCAGAGAGACTCAGAGAACATCAACTAGAAATACGGAGGAGGAACTATCATAAATGAAAAGAGACATAAGAGATGGATTAACTGAACACAATGTGGTGACCATGTCTGAATTTTGATTGAACAACACTATTTGGAGACAAATATAGAACATTTCACAAGAAAGAGAGAGTCACAATGGGACCAAGAGAATCAGCAGGAGTTGGAACCTGCAAAGAAAACAAAGGGTACTGCTTCCAGAGTGCCCTTCCACAGTCAACAGTTGGTGAGTGACCTCAGTTCAGTGCCAGCCGCCACAATATTGGAATGAGAGCTGACAGGGACACCATTCTAGAGAAGGGCTCAGTTCAAACCTGGGTCCAAGAGTAGCCCCTTGGCTCTAAGCCATGCTCCAGACTGGATGAGGGAAGGACAGCTATGAGAGACAGCTGGTGGTTGGAAAGCAGGCAAGCTAGAGTCCTGCTGAGGGGCTGGAGCTTGTGAACATGGACCAAGCTTCTGCAGTCAGAGGCCAGGTTCAGCCTGAGTTACACAGGATTGGAAGGAAGGTCACATTGTTGCCCTGTCCCCATTGTATGGCAAAGTCTGCATACAGCACTGTTCTTCAGGCAGACTGCCACTTTAGACTTCCAGCATGAGCAGTCACATCTTGGCTTGAGCTCTGCTACTTATTCCTAGGCTGTGGAAAAGAGCCACATGTCCAAAATGATAGAAAACATGGTTGTTTTTTTTTTCTTTTCCTCCTGTTCACCTCCCCCATTTAAATTTCATTATTTTTCCTTTTTTTCTTTTATGAGTCTGTGTGTGTGTGTGTGTGTGTGTGTGTGTGTGTTTCTCTTCCTCTTGCCATTTTCTTTCAATATAGTTTATAGAGGTTTAGGGAATTCTCCCTTGTTCCTTTTTATTTCTTCTACTTTTATCTATATCTTTTCACCTGACTTTTTTCTCCCATGTCTTATCTTTTCTCTATTTTTCTTTTCTTTCTTCTCCCCCTTTTCATTTTTCTTCCTTTAACTTTTTGTCTAATTTTTATATTAGTCATAGAATCCTTTCTCATCCCTATTTCTCACTACTGATTTTACATCAAATTTTCCCTGTTATCCCCACCTAAATATATAACATACCTCTACCACCATTAAGCCTTTGCCCACCTTTTATTTCCTCCTTTCCATACCACATAGCAGAGGACTTTTGAAAAAAACTTTTTTTCTTTTCTTTTCCTCCACCTCTGGCATTACCTGATCCCCAAACCCCTGGGCTTTAGATAACTGATTCTATAAAATTACTGTTGAAAGCTTTTTTTTTTAACCATTAGAGGAGAGATACAGCAATTACATTTAGTGCATGTTAGCTGTGTGTCAATACATAGGTTGTTATGATGCTTACCCTATAACTGTGGATTTCTTCTCTAGGATAAAAGGAGATCCAACACTGCGGCTCATGGAATAGTCTCAACTTGCCCTAATAGATACCACTGTAACTGATTAGCTTGTTACTACTGTAGCAATATGACTGCATAGGAATACTGCTGACTCAGTGGACAATTTCATGCCAGTGAATCTGTCTGCCAATTCCACCATCACACCCAGGGAGAAGGACAGCAAGAGTTCCCAACCCAAGAACTCCGACTGGATCAGACTCAATAAGAATGCCTGCAACCTGGTGGATAGAAGTCCTGAGTCTGAGTTAGCTTCAGTATTGCAGTGGAAGATTCAGAGGAGTTATTAGGGTGTGAGTACTCAGACTCTCTGGCAAAGAAGCTACATATGAATCACATATACACTGTCTCATTGGAGTACATAATCTGTGTTCCCATTGGATATATTATAGGTTTGAATTTTTTATTCTTTCTTGATTTATTTAGTAATGTGGACTTATTTTATGTTGTTTTATGGTTTCTTATATTTATTAGGTTTTTCCTTTTGTGTATTTGTTCTTTCATTGGCTCTGATTTAATAGGTTTCTAGGTTCTCTCCCAAGTCTCGGCTCCCTATCTAGTTTCTTCACCTTAAACCCCTGAAGCAATATTATTACCATATTTCTTTATTCTGTTTCCAAACACAGTAAACATCTCTTCCCAAGTTTTTAATTTCCTATACTTAGCTCCCTCACAATCACTCCTATCTTCTCTAACATTTACCCCCCATAGGCCTCATCCTAAGCCTTTGGCACTTCCATATCTTACCTAGCCTATTGTCCTCCCTATCAGCAGGTTCTAATAACCATGTACCTTTCCTCAATCACAAAGTATACCTCCTTTCTCCCATATTTCACCCTTGCCCCTACAAATATCCTCTGAAAACTTTCAAAACTAACGCTTCAACTCAACTAAAAGTACTCCAATAGACTCAGACCCCACATCAAACTTTTCTTCTCATCTATCACTGTCCCTTCAAAGCTTTAGTGTCTAACACTACTCATCCAAACACCTTCCATTCTCCTCACCCCACCTCACCTACCTCATTGCAGAACAGCCACAAATAATAAATTGACATGTTGTGCATAGAGGATAAACAAAGGGGGAAGTGTAACTCCAAGAACTATCATATAGAAGTGTTTTATGATTGAATCTGTTGATGCCGATGTAACCAGAAGTAATTCTTTTGGCAAAACATAAGGACAGAGTCTTAAAGTAAATATCAGAAAGAGTAAATACTAGCACTGGACATACAAAGCTGAAAATTATTTATAGGGAAGCAGCATCCTACTAAAAATCTTTATATAGGCCACAAACTCTCCTCACTTTTTTAGTCCTCAACCAGCAGTACCCCCCCTCCAAAAAAAGGAGGAGGATACACATAGACGCATAGGGAAGCAAGGCAACAGAAGATCCCCTAGTTCTCCCAACTCTCCCAAGGCAGAGCAAGGGGTCACAGAGGGAGAAGAAAACAAATACCAGGAAGCAGAATTCTATGAAAAATTTATAGAAAGGATGAAGAAAATAGATGAGTTCAAGGAGGAAATGAACTAAAAGTTCACAACAATGTCACTCAGTATGCCCATGGTGAATTTTGGAGAAATAGGTAAAATAACTGGATAAGCTAGCCAAGACAGTTCAAAATTTGAATGGAATGCCTGAAGAGATGCCAGACAGAAATACCCCAAACAAAAAACCTGAATAAAATTAATAAATTGCAGAAATGACCAATGTGAAGACAGGGTGTCTGAAATTGAGGGCAAAATAGTGAATTAAGATGAAGAGCTCAAAGAAGCCACAAAGAAAATGAGAAAACAAGAGAAGATTATCCAGCAGCTACTAGATGTCAATAAGAGACCAATCTAAGACTACTTGGAGTTAGAGAAAAACTAGAAGATGGCACAGATGAATTTACTAACACATATACAGAAATCATGGGAAAAAAATTCCAAAATAGAAGAAACACATTTAAAAAACAAGTAAGCAATGCTTATAGAACACCAAACAAATATGATAAAAACAGAAGCAAGGCATATCCTTATTAAATGAACAGATATCCAGAAAAAAAACCAGAATTTTAAAAACAGTCAGAGAAAAACAAAAAATCACATATAAAGGCAAACCAATTAGAATTACAGCAGACTTCTCAACACAAACCTTAACAGTCATAAGATCTTGGAGTTGAGTATTTCAAGCCCTGGTCACAAATAACTTCTAACCAGATTAATTTATCCAGCAAAGCTATCTTTCAAAATAGATGGAGAAATGATGTATTTTCATGAAAAATACCAGCTCAAAAGATATATGAGTACTAAATCAGCTCTTGAGAAAATACTTAAGAATATTCTCAACCGAAATAACAAAACTGACACAGCTGAAAACACAGAGAAAATAGTGAGGTCAATGGATAAACAGCAGCAAAAAATGTCAGGAAAAAAAACACACAAAGGATTCACCAACAATGAAAAAAAAGAAATAATGGTAAATAACCAACATCTCTCAGTAATATCTCTCAATTTTAATAATGCCAACTCTCCAATTAAAAGATACAGTTTGGCAGATTGGATAAAAAAATAGAATTAAACAGTCTGTTGCATTGAAGAAACTCATTTAGTCCAGAAAGATATTCATAGACAAAATTAAATAGTGGAAAACAATATTTCTTGCACCAGGACCCAGAAAACAAGCAGGGGTAGCAATTTTAATAACAGACATAATAAACTTCAAGCTAAAATTGATTAGAAGAGGGAAAGAAAGTCACTCTATACTATTTAGGGAATAATCCAACAAGAACAGATAACATTGATAAACATGCATGGAATACTGAAGCACCTAGATACATGAAACAAAAATCGCTGAAATTAAAAGATCAAATAAACACTAACACAGTCACAGTGGGGGATTTTAACACCCTACTTTCCCAAAGAGGTGGATTAATGAAACAAAAAATCAATAAAGAAATAGCAGAGCTGAACCACACCCTTGAACATAGGAGCTTAATAGATATCTAAAGACTATTCCACCTCTACAACAGACTATGCATTCTTTTAGCAGCACATCATACTTTTTCCAAAACATATCACATACTAGTTCACAAAATCTGCTTAAATAAATATAAAACAATTGAAGGGCCAGGGATGTAACTCAGTGGTGTGGCACCTGCCTGGCAAACATAAGGTCCTGAGTTCGATCCCCAGTACCAGAAAAAAATAAAGAAAAGAAAAGAATTGAAATTACCCCATGCATACTATCAGACCACAGTGTAATGCAAATAGAAATCAATGACATAAGAAATTTCAGAAAGGGCCAGGGATTTAGCTCAGTGGTGCTGTGCCTGCCTTGCAAGCACAAGGTCCTGAGTTCAATCCCTAGTACTGGAAAGAAAAATAAAAAAGAAATTTCAGTAAAAGCAACAGCTCCTGGAAAATTAACAACATACTCCTAAACAACTAATGGGTCACAGAAGAAATCAAAGAATAAACTTAAAATTTTTTGGAAGTTAATGACAATGACTGTACAACTTACCAAAACCTTTGGAACACTATGAAAACAGTTCAAAGAGAAAAATTCATCACAATCAATGCTCACATTAGAAAATCAGAGCAAGCCCAAATAAATAACCTTATGAGAAATCTAAAGATACTTGAGAAACAACAACAAACCAGCCCCAAACCGAAATTAAGGAAGGAAATTATAAAGATGAGAGCAGAAATCAATGAAATTGAGACAAAAAAAAAAAAAACAGTAGAAGAAAATCCATGAATTGAAGAGCTGGTCCTTTGAAAAAATAAATAAAATAGATAAGCCCTAAGCCAGACTTACCAAAATAATGAGATATAAGACTCATATCAGTGCAATTAGAAAAGAAAAAGGTGAGATCACAACAGACACTGTTGAAATCCAGAAAATAGTAAACACTTTGAAAAACTTATATTCCAACAAATGAGCAAATTTTGAAGAAATGCACAGATCGCTATATGCATACATATTATCAAAACTAAGCCAATTAGACATAAATATGCTTAACAACCCAATAACAAACAATGAAATTAACACAGTAATAAAAAACCTACTAACAACAACAACAACAACCAAAAAAAAAAAAAAACCCCTCTGGACCTGATGGATTCACTGCTGAATTCTACAAAACCTTTAAGGATGTTATATCACCAGTACTCCTCAAGCTCTTCAAAGAAATTGAAAGGGATGGAGTACTCCCAAATTCATTTATAGAAGCCAGTATCACCCTGATTCCCAAACCAGACAAAGATCCAACTAAAACAGAAAACTATAGGTCAATCTCCTTAATGAACATAGATGCAAAAAATCCTCAACAAGATATTAGCAAATATAATGCAGCACCACATCAAAAGGATGATTCAAGGTCAAAAACCAGATGATCATTTCAATAGATAGCAGAAAAGGCTTTCAACAAAATCCACCCCCTTTCATGATTAAAAACCCTGAAATAAAGAGTTACAGAACAACCATACTTGAATAGGATAAAAAGTTATTTATGACAAACCAACAACCAGCATCACACTAAGTGGGGAAAAACTAAAAATATTCACCCTAAAGTCAGGAACAAGACAAGGATGTTCACTATCACCACTTCTATTCAACATAGTACTTGAAATATCAGTTTGCTGGAGCCATCAGTCAAGAGAAAGAAATAAAAGGGATATATATAGAAAAGAACAAACTCAAATTATCACTATTTGCAGATGACATGATACTGTACATAAAAGACCCAAAGAACTCAACAAAAAACTCTTAGAATTAATAACAAACTTCAGCACTGTAGCAGGATACAAGATCAACACACAAAAATCATTAGCATTTGTGTGCACCAATAATGAACTTGATGAGAAGGAAATAATGAAAATATCATTCACAATAGCTTCAAGAAAAATGAAATACCTAGGAATTAAACTAACCAAGGAATTTGAAGAGCTCTACAAAGAAAAGTACAGTATTCTGAAAAGGAAGATTTAGGAGGAAATCAGAAAATGGAAAGATACCCCCTGCTCCTGGATAGACAGAACCATTATTGTCAAAATGGCCATACTCCCAAAACTGATTCAAACTGTTATACTGATTCAATGCAGTCCCAATCAAAATACCAACAGCACATTTTACAGAACTACAGAAAACAATAATAAAATTCACATGGAACCAGAAGAGACCCAGAATAGCAAAAACAATTTTGGGCAACAAGAACAAAGCAGGAGGCCTTGCAATACTTTATTTCAATCTATACTACAAACCAACAGTGAAAGGGCATGAAACTGAACAAAAACAGATACATGGATCAGTGGAACAGAATAGAGGATAAAGAAACATTCCCAGATACATTCAGCTATTTGATCTTTGACAGAGAGGCCAAAAGTATAAGTTGGAGGAAAGATAGCCTATTAACAAGTGGTGCTTGGACAACTAGTTATCTGATTGAAGAATATTGAAACTGAACATTTATCTCCCACCATATACTAAATTAAAATCAATATGGATCAAAGAGCTAAACATTAAAACAAAAACAATAAACCTATTGAAAGATAAAATAGGTAAAACAGCCCCGCTGCAGACAGGCAGGTGTGCGGACACGGTACCGAGGTCCCGAGTCACGCGGAACACATTGAATCAGCCCACTGCAGAGAGGCAGGTCTGTGGACACCTTACTGAGGTCCTGAGTCACACAGAACATGCCAAATAAGCCCGTGCCCCAGCAACAATCCACTGGACACCCCCCCGCTCCTCTGTACAGCCACCTGGTTCCACACTACAAAGACACAGAGGACACTGGACCACCAGACCACGATACTGAGTCCCGCTGTTCCCGGCCCAGAGGTAGGGGCTTTGGAGCCACCGTCCCACTGCTCCTGGACCAGAGGAAGGGGCTTCCTGGCCACCATCCCTCCTGCTGCTTGAAGCCCACAGGAAAGGGCTTTTGGGCCACCATCTCTACGGCTGCCCCCAGCCCTTGTCTCACCTCTCCCAGCTCAGAGGAGGTAATCCGAGCAGGTGCCAATAGCCCCCACCCAGTCAAAATGAGAAAACATGTAAATAAGTCTCAAAACCAGACTTCCAGATAGCCTACAGCAACTCCAAAGGGAAAGGACATGGAACACTCTGATACTCAACCACCTGGACCCACTGAACTGGCAACAAAAGGGGATCTGGAAAAAATGAAATCAGAAAT
>NW_004624887.1:2767808-2781911 GCF_000247695.1 Heterocephalus glaber
TTTTATTAGAGTACAGGTTCTAAAAATAGGCATTGATGATCCTCTGAATTTCTGCTGGATCTGTTGTGGCTTCACCTTTTTCATTCTTAATTGCATGGATTTGAGCCTTTTCTTTCCTTTTTTTGATAAGTTTGGCTAAAGGTTTATCGACTTTATTTATTCTTTCAAAAAACCAGCTCTTTGATTCATTGATTTTTTGTATCATTCTCTTAGTCTCTAATTTATTCTTAAGGACATGCATTTATACATGTAAGGAAAAAATGTGCCTTTTGAAATATACCTTGGAGTTTGTCCAGTACAGAACATTTAAAACAAAATTTCAAACTGCAGATGAATCCAGATCTGATATGCCCAATCTTCACAGAGAGACACAGATAGATTATTTTTATTTTTAAAACTGAATTCTCAAAAGGAGCTAGGAATTGGAGGGCCAGCACCCAAGACCTGCCCTAACCATTTATTGTGTGACCTTGGCAAAGTTGCTTGCCACTGTGAGGCTGTTTCCCAGCTCTTAAAACTGAATAATGTCTTGCGTATTCACCTGATTACTGTAAGGATCAGTTGAAGTGACTTATGTCAGAGAACTCAGTGACTAGATTCTATACAAATCACATTATTACTTGATACAACACATACAGTAGATTTTTATAAATATTTGCTCTATACATAAATATTAATTTTAATTATGAAATAAATGACATCTTTTTTCTTTGTGTTTCCCTTCTGTCATCACATATTCAGTTTGGAGTTCACTTGATTCTTCCCCACTTAGCTAAACTACATGTGAATGCTTGTTGCTGTTTTTTGACATTAGTTTTCTTCAGACTCCCATATCTCCTGCAAGTAGCAATAATCAATCTGTAATCAATTAATACAAAGAACTTCCACTTTCATCCTTCTAGCATAATTTAGTAAAATACATTCTGCCAATTATTTGCTAATCAACTCTGACCTGGGGCAGGATAAACTGCATGTAGCTGCCCCAAACTGCACCAACCTGTACAAGAACATTTACACAGTGCAGTGTTGATTTATGCTTGTTGTTCAGCAGCATAATCCTTTGACCTAAAGTAACCTTGGGTATGGAAGGCAGCAATTCACAAATTCTAGCAGGTCTCCTCTCCAGCATTCTTTGTTCTTTCCCCAGACCAAAAGATAAAATTTTGATTTGTGGTTATTTTTTCAAGCTTGTGTCTCTGCCACATCTTGACTCTTATAAAGAGCTATTTTTAAATGTTTTATTTTTATTTTAGATATAAAGACATGTCACAAAAATAGTAAAAATAAATCCTACATGCTCTTCATCCATGTCCCACTAATGTTAACCTCTTACATAATAATGGTACAATTATTTAAACCAAGAAATGGACATTGTCACAATAATGTTAATATTTAACACTCTCTTTGCATGCTACCAGTTTTTCCACTAAAGTAAATTTTCTGTCCCAGGATCCAAATGAGCATCCCAAATTTCATTTAGGCATGATGTCTCCTTAATCTCCAGTCTATGACACTTCTTCACTTTTCTTTGTCTTTCATGACCTTGACACTTTTGAAAACTACTAAATGGTATTTTGTATAACATCCCTAATTTGAGTTTATGTGATATCTTGTGACTATACTGGAGATTAGAAGTGATGCTGTGCCCTTCTAAGTACAGCCTATCAAGGGATACATGACATTAATATGTCTAATTACTGGTGATGTTAACCTTGGTCACTTGATTAAGGTGATATCTGCTGAATTTCTTTGCTGTAAAATTACTGTTTTTCTCTTTGTGGTTAATACATATCTTGAGAGAAATACTTTTAGACTTTAAAAATTTCCAGTTTCTCTTCAAACTGTCATGAGCTAATTTTAGTATCCATTGGTGGCTATCTTGCCTGCATCAGTTATTACTGTGATATTCTAGTGGTGATTTTCTATTTCTCTCATTCCTGCATTTATTAATTGGAATTCTGTAAGGAAGATTTTTCTCTTCTCCTTCATTTATTTAGTCTATCATTTATTTACACTAGTCTAGACTCATAAACATTTATTTTATTCTGTGGTTAATGATTGAATACTCTAGCTATTCATTTTGCAGAACACATTGCTTCCACTTTAGCCATTGGAAGCTCTTTCAATAGGTCCCATATTTAATTTTTTAAACTTTATTTTCTGGTGTCATAAAATTTTCTGAACTTATCTTGTGTTTTCATTTTCCCAGCCCTGGAATCAGTCACTTTTCCCAAAGCCCCTTTGTTGTAGGAGTCTATTTTAGAAATCAAGAGCCAGGTGCTAAGGCATGTCACTAATTCTAGGCCATCTTAGTGTACAGAATTAGGAAATATATGTATGTGTAGCAACTGATATATACATACAGATCTCTATTTCTGTATCTATTTCTCTGTATAATTATAGTAGCTTCTCAGTATCTCTGGAGGATTATTTACAAGAACTCCATAGATAACAAAATCTGAAGACACTGAAGCTCCTTATACAGAATTTGAAAAGAACCTACAAGGTGATCAAAATATATGGTAAAAGTTTAAATTTTAACAAATTTATTTCATTAAATGCACATTAGTTTCCCTCAAAATATTCACCTCTCTTCAAATGCACTTATCTTATTGGTATTGCCACTTTTGGAAGCAGTCCTTGAAGTCCTCTTTCATGAGTGTCTTGATAAGAGATGATTAAAAATACAGTGAATGCTGCTACTGAGTGCCATCCAATGGAAAGGCAAGCTTATAAAAAAATTGTGATCTGTTCTTATTCACCTTATTTACTGGATCTAGCACCATGACATTGGTGGCATTTCTGCAAAGTCAAAATGACCATGAAAGGTAAGTGTTTTAAATTGATTCAAGACATTGAGACAGCCATGACAGTGCAACTAAAGATACTCACAAAAGAGGACTTCCAGAACTACATCAAAAAGTGGCAAGAACTAGGTATGGGATAAGTGTGTTCAAAGTGAGAGGGATTATTTTGAGGGGAATTAATGGCATTGTGTCTTCTATTATAATAATTTTTTTAAATTTAAGCATTCACCATATGCTTAGATCACATTGTATACATACGTTCTCCTGCATACTTTCTTCTCCTCCACCTTCTTTGTGGTATTTGGGTTTGAACCCAGGGCCTTGCACATGGTAGGCATGAACTCTGCCATTGAGCTACATTCTCAGGCCTCCCACATACTTTAAACCACTTCTAGATTACTTATACAGTGTAAATGCTAGTAAATAATTATTATGCTGTGTTGTTTAGAGAATGATGAAAGGAAAAGAAGTCTGTACATAGTCAGACCAGACAGTTATTTTCTCAAATATTTTCTATCTGCAGTTAATTTAATCCACAAATGTAGAAGGCACAGATACAGATACAGAAGTCCAACTGTAATTAAAATCCATGAGCTCACACTGATAGCTATGATTCTAATCCAGCACCGTAGGGTTCATTCTAGCTTTCCCCTTTTCCTTATTTGTTTCTTATCTCTTCAGCAGTGAAATCTGGCTCTCATTATCTACAAAATATATACTTATTAGTTCAATGCTAAAATTCATATTTCAAAATTTTTTCAGAATTTCTTGTGAAAGCCAGATTTGCTAACTAGAGTACAATATTTGTATACAGTTCTTTCTGTCCCTGGCTTTACAGTATTCAAACAAAATACTGTTTTCCAAACTCACTTAGAATAATTCTTTTTTTTCCCTATGCCTTTCACTCTGGTCATGTTACTTACTTGTAATACAGTTAGGTTCATCTGTTTCTGTTTGTAGTCCATTTTGTGTTCCCACCACATCCCATTTGTTTTTAAATTACACATAGTAAAATTCATTTGGTGTACTGTTCTGTTCTATGGGTTTTGAAAAGTACATAGAGTCATCTAACTGACACCACATTCATGATACACAAAAGTTTTAGCCCAACAAAAGTTCCTTCACGCCACCACTTTGTAGAACATCCTCCCTTTCTGGCCAAACCCCCAAAACCATCAATTTATTTTCCTTCCCTATAGTTTTTTCTTGACCCGATTGTCATGTAAATAGATTGTACCTTATGTAAACTCTTGATTCTGCTTCTTTTGCTTAGCAAAATGCATTTAAGATGCATCTGCCTCATTGTATGAGTTAATAGTTTGTTCCTTTTATGCTGAGAAGTAAATCGTTGCATTAATAAACTATGATTTGTTTATCCATCTATGTAAGGTAATTCCCAGTTTGGGATAATTAGGAATAGAGCTGCAATAACATTTGTGCATAAGTTTTAGGTGCAAGCATAAATTTTCACTTTACTAAGGTAAATACTCAGAAATAGGATTGTCATATAGTAAGTATATGTTCAATGCTGTGATAAACTATCAAAACATTTTCCAAAGTGGTAGTCCCATTTTGCATTCCCACCAGCAATGTATATGAGTTCTGAATATTCACTAGAACACTGTATTGGCAATATGTTTTATTTAGACATATTAATAGATATGTAGACACATATCATTGTCATCCTAATTTGCATTTCCCCATTAACTAATGACGCTTAGCATCTTTTCATATGTTCATTTACCATCTATATAATTTTGGAGATGTTCAATTTGGCTATTTTGACTACACTTAAATTACAGCTGCTTATTTTTTGATATTGAGAAATTTTTTATATATATATTCTGAATAGAAGACCTTTGTCAGAAGTATAATTTGTAAATATTTTCTGCCAGTATGCATCCTTCCTTTTTATTCTCTTAGTGGTGTTTCTCAGAAAGCAAAAATGTTCAAATTTTCATATAGTCCAATTTATCAAAATTAGCTTTTGTGGATTAGGAGTTGGTTGCAGTATCTAAAACTTCTTTGCCTAATCAAAGTCATGAAGACTTCCTAGAGGTTTCATATTTGTATATTATACATTTGTATTATACATTTTTATCTATGATCCACTCAGTTAATGTTAGTATGGGATATGAGATATGAATTGGGATTTTTTTTCTTTTTTTGCCATATAGACATTCTATTTTTCTACCTCATCTTTTGATAAGAATATAATATTTCCACAGAATGGCCTTTACATCTTTATTGAAAATCAGTTGACTAAAAAATGCAAAAATATGTGAAGCAAAAACGAAGTGTAGAAAGGAGAAACTGACAATTCAACAATAATAAATGTTGATATCAATACTCTACTTTCAATATTGGCTAGTACAACTATGCAGAAAACCAATAACAAAATAAATGTCTGTAGAACATTTTACTCAACAACAGCAGAATATGTAGTCTTCTCAAGTTTACATGAAAGATACGTCAGAATAGACCACAGACTAAGCTATATAAGCTCCAATAAATTTAAAAGGAGTCAAGTCATGCAAAATATGTTTTCTGACCACAGTGGAATGGAGCTAGAATTCAATAACAAAAAGAAATTTGAAGAATTCACAAATATGTGGAAATTAAACAACACACATTTAAGTGATCAATGGAGCAAGGAAGAAATCATAAAGAAATGAGGAAATACTTTGATATGAAGAATTAATACAAGTTCTTCATAAATTCTTTTAAAAGATAAGAGGGAATACTTCCCAATTCATTCCATGAAACCAGCATTATCTGGATATTAAAACCAAATAAAGATCACAAGAAAACCACAGGGCAATATTTCTTATGCTTATAGACACAAAAGCTTCAGTAAATTGTATCAAACCAAATCCAGCAGCATATTAAAAAGATTTTACACCATGACCATATGGAATTTATTCCAGAATTTCAAAGTTGGTTCAACATTTGAAAACTAATTAATATAGTACAACATATCAATAGAAAAAAAGAGAAAAACTACATTATCATCTCATTAGATGTAGAAAAAGCATTTGATAAAATGTAACAATCTTTGATGATTAAAAACAACACTTAAAATACTAGAAATAAAAGGAAACCTCCTCAAAGTGATAAAAGACACCTATGAGAAATGCAGGGTCGAGCATAGTTAATGTTGAAAGATGGAATGCTCTCCTAAGATCAGGAACAAGACAAAGGTGTCCACTCATACTATTTCTTGTCAACATTGTAATGGCAACAAGAAAATGAAATAAAAGGCATCCAGATCGGAAAGCAAGAAGTAAAAACTATCTCAATTCTTAGATAACATGATCATATATTTGGCAAATCCTAGGGAATTCACTTTTTTAAAAAATTATTATTTGTTACGGGGGATCGAACTCAGGACCTTTCACTTGTGAGGCAGGTGCAGTGCCACTGAGCTAAATCCCTGGCCCTCACTTTCTAAAGAACTGTTAGAATGAATAAATTCAGTACAGTTGCATTACAGTTGGATTCTTTCCATAAATTGACAAGCTGATCCTAAAACTCATGTGGAAATTCCAGAAGCCCTAAGTAGCTATGCATAGATTTTATGCTTAGGTGTGTGTTGGGGGGGGGGTTGTTTGTTTGTGTACTTGTTTTTTTTTTAATTTTGATATTTATCTTTCTTGACATTTTCAGCTTCTCAGACCTGTGTTTTAGTGTATATTATTAACTTGTGAAAGTCCAAAGTTCATTATTTCTTCAAATATTTCTCCTGCCTCATTCTCTGTTTTCCTTTGATGTTCCAATTGGGTGAGTGGAATTGTCTCTTTTCAGCTTTCTACATCACTCTAGTGCAATCAGAAATCCCTCAGGGAGATGTTCAAAGGCAATTCTTAACAATCTTCAAAGCAGAGAGGGTATCTAGCAAAGGCCATAGAGTTGCAGCTCTGAGTAAAGAGTATTATGGTATAACATACAAATGATTGTATAAATCAGACTGCTATGAAACAAAAAGAAAGAAAAGAAGATGATATAAAACATTCACATCTCGGGAAAAGCTTAATGGCACTTTTTCATCTATTACTTAAACCTGCAGAAACTTCCCTGTGCCCTCAAGCCCTTTCATGAACAACTAATAACAAAAAGATTAGAATTTGATACAATGATAAAATTACAGTGTCTATGCTTTTTATTTAGTGCATTGCATCCTAAGGAGTTCTGTCTGCTTCTTCTTTTAATCCTAAGGCAAATAGAGAAGCAGCCCCTAAATAATTAATAGTAATAAGTAAACAAGCTGCTTGGATGTCTTTCATCACTGTGCCTCTAGACAGCTGTAGTAATCGGCCCAGCCTACACTTACCAATCCATTCAGCAGTTAGAGTGAGGCCCCCACTTTAGTTACAGACTAAAAGATCATCCCTCAAGATCCACGTGACCTCATAGTGGTTCCCAAACCTGGGTACACATCAAATTACTTAGCATGCCCACACTAGACACTCTCATATAATATATCTTGGACAGTTTGTCTTTGGAACCAAGAAAGTTGAGGATGTAGTCTGGAAACTTAGTTATTAGTTCCTTAGGTGGTGTGTAAACTACAGCAAGGGTAACCTTTATAGGATATCAGTATCCTCAGGGTTTATTCCTGTTTCTCTAGCTATACAATTTAACCTTCTTAGGGCCCTTTGCATCCATTCATCCATTGCTGAGAGAAGGCACTGGGCTTGGACCCCATCTGAGCAACATACTCTATCATAAAGAGATGAGTTGTCTAATATTTTCCCAAGATCTGGATATAATAGGCAATCTCTAAGATGGCTCTCAAAGATCCCTGAGTCCTGATATTCACTTCTTTAGTTCCCTCCCACTTGGTACCATGGTTCATCTATGTGACAGACAGTATATGACATAAATAATGGTATATCACTTTCAAGATAGGTTACAAAAGACTGCAGCTTCTGACTTGTGTGTCCTTTTTCAGATCATTCTCTCTGAGGGAAGTCATGTTGTGAGTATCCTACAGAAAGGCTCATAGGGCCTGCATTTCACTTCTTCCGCCAATAGCTATGTTAGTGACTTTGAAAGCACATTCTCTAGCCTCTTTAAGGTAACTACAGTGCTGGAAAACTTGACTGCAAACTTTCTGAGAGAACCTGAGCCAGAACCACCCAATTAAGCCTCTCATAAATTTAAAACCCTAAGAAGCTGTGAGATAATAAATTTTTATTATTTTAACTTTCTAAGTTTGGAGACAGTTTGTTCCTCAGCCATAGTGGGTCCAGCCTGCAGCTGATCTGAAGAGGCAAGATCTCTCCTGACTTTAGAAAAGATTCGTTTTCCAGAAAGCTGTAGACAGATGCCATCTTCTACCCCAATCAGGGTCATTTTACCAATCCAAGCTGTCCTGTTTAGCAAGTATATGGAAGTTTTTCAGCACAATAGAATTGGAAGAAAACCAGGCTCATCACAGCTCACCTATCATATTATTTAAAACATTCCTTTCTCTTTTTATCCTTTCAAATGCACCTGAGTACCATAATTATGGGCAGTATAAAAAACAGGCAATCAGCAGGCAAGAGAACAATGGAAGTATGTGCTGTGCAGAAAATAGGAGAGTTGTCTAATCATAAGTCTTCTGGAAAGAAAGCTTCCAAAATACACAGACATGTCCTATGACAGGTAGGAATGTCAGCACTCACAGAAGGCAGGAGAGTCAAATAGCTTCTGGTTAAAATAAAGCATCCAAGTGAGAGGTTGTAATTCAAGTAACAGCTCTTGTGTGTATCATGCTGCCTTGCTCTGGAGCAACATGGCTATTATGGCTTATATCTAAATGTTTCCCCCAAAGCTGCATGAGCTCAATAGATGGGGAGTTTTGAAGGTGGCTGGATTCGGGTATGTGAATGTGGATTAAAGGTGTGATACTGGGATTAAGCGTGTGGAAATAGAAGCCCCAGCCTAGATGTGGGTGGCACCAATCAATAGACTTGTAGCCTGGATGGACTATAAAGGGACAGAAAGAAGGTAGGCTTGCTGCTGCTGCTTTGCTGCTTTGCTGTCTCCTGCCTGCTTTGCCATGAACTGTTTCTTCTCTGAGATGCCCTTGTGCCATGCTGCCGTGCCTTGGAACCAGCCAACCATGGACTGAAATTGCAAGCTGAAATATACCTCCCCTCTTTTAACTTTGGATGTTGGGTGTTTTGTCTCAGCAACAAGAAAAGTAACTAAAACAGTGGCAGAATGGAATATGCCAGATCACTGCATAGTTTCTAGAGTTTGAAGCAATGAGGATGGTTCAATTAAATTCGAATCAATAATCACTAAGCATGCACATTTAATTGAGGTACTAACTTTAAGGGAAACACAAAATTAAAATAGATGATTCTTATATTTCAAAAGCTGGTGACTACACTGCACAGGCGTGGGGTATCTTTAACCTCATTTCTTCATGCTGGGACTCAGACACCTGAACCATACTTTTGTAATGAAAATATATACTTCAGCATAATGGTAGCCAACTGTGTATCTCAGTAGCTGAGCTGCAGGAATACAGGAAAAAAATCTTTGTGTTCACCCACTTGATATGACAAACAGCAAGGTGTATACACATGTGTCAAAGTGTGAATGGGTGAGTTTTACCCACCTTATGCACCATGTTACATTTTTGTGTTATTATAATTTTTAATTAAATGGTTTCTTTTGATTTTTCTTGTAGAATTAGCCCAATTCAGTACAGTGTCACTTGAAAATTTGCTTTCATAACTTTGGGAGGAGGTTGAAAGTGAGTCATTAGGTGACTCAGCTACTGATGATGACTTGGATCATGAAAGCAAAGAAGTTACAACAGATATATGACAGATATGACAGGTAGAGATATGACAGGTACAAAAGAGCAGAATGGAGACCTTGATTCAGATGAGGAAGAAAACAATAATGTAGATAAGTATTTGAGTATTCAAAATTCTACAAAATGGTCATGTGTACCTGAGCGATCCAATGTTAGAACTAGGTCAGAAAATGTTATTAGGTTCTTGCCAGTGGTGAAATCTATTGGACAGAATGCCAAAATTGTAATTCAGTGTTGGAAATTGTTTGTAACAGATGATATGCTACAAGATGTTGTGAAATACACTAATAAGAAAATACAAGAAAAGATTCTATATGTATCAGTAGTAATACTCAAAAATATGTTTATCATGACACTTCACTATCTGAACTAAAAGCCTTCAGAGCAGGACTTTATCATTCTAATTGTTAGAATCTAAAGGATTTATAGAGAAATGATAGATGTGGCATGGAGACTTTTAGAACAATAATGACATTCAAGAGATTTGGTTTCCTTCAAAATTGCATACATTTTGATGACAAAAAAACTCAAGAAAGAAAAAAACCCCAACAATTTGGCCATTTACTCATTTGTTGAAAGCTTTGTTTTGAATTGTCAAGCCATTTATACATCACCCAAATACACAACAATTGATGAACAACTTGTGTCATTTCACGGTTGTTGAAGCTTTTGGCAATATATGCCAAGTAAACCTTCCAAATATGGTATAAAAATATATGCCGCAGTAGATGCAAAGACATTTTACACCTTGAATTTAGAAATTTATCCTGGAACTCAGCCACCAGGTCTTTATTCATGCAGTAATAAACCATATGATTTTGTGAACAGACTTGTTGCACCTATTTCAAAAAGTAATCCAAGGGCATCTGAAATGAACTGACATTTCTCAGACAAAGAAGTAAAAGCAGCAAATAAACATATGAAAAAATGTTTAACATCGCTGGTCATTTGAGAGATGCAGATGAAAGCAATACTGAGATTCCATCTCACCCCAGAAAGAATGGCTGCTATCAAGAAATCAACCAATAACAAATGCTGGTGGGGTTGTAGGGGAGAAGGAAATCCTTCTTCCTTGTTGGAGGGAGTGTAGACTGGTGCAACCACAGTGGAAATCAATATGGAGATACCTCAAAAAACTAGGATTAGAGATTCCATTTGAACCAGCTATTCCTTTGCTGGATATCTTCCCAAAAGAATTAAAAGAATCATAGTACAGTGATATATGCACACCCATGTTTATAGCAGCACAGTTTGTAATAGCTAAAACTTGGAAACAGCCCAAATGCCCATCAACTGGAGACTGGATAAAGAAAATATGGTTTTTTAAAAAATAAATTGGAGTACTACTCAGCCATAAAGAATGAGAAACTAGAGATATTTATAGCTAAGTGGATGCACATTGAGGCCATACTCTTAAGTGAAATAAATAGGACACACATGTGTAAATACCAAATAGTTTCTCTGGTGTGAAAAACTAAAAGTGTAAATAAGGATCAAAATGTATAATTGATATTGTGAAATAGGAAGAAAATGTCTAAAGGAGTAGGGGAAGTGGGAAGGGTAAGGGAAAGAAAAGAAGGGAAAAGAAAAAATATGAGAAAAGGAAAAACATGGAAACAAAGTCTTTGTAAATAGGGAAGGGTGGAGGGGGTGAGGGGAGGGCAGGGGAATGGGGAAAAAATAAGAACCAAGATACATCATATAAAGGTACAAGATCCTAATGATGAATGTAACTGTATTGTATACCTAAAATGTACCAATAAACTTAATGGGGAAAAAAAAGTAATCCAAATATCACATTTGACATTTGGTTCACTAGTTACCCATGGATGTTACATTTGCTAAAAGAACACCAGTTGACCAGCACAGAAACTATTCATAAGAACAAAGCTGAGAGTACTGAAAAAAATGTTCCAAGTTCACAATAGAGTAATGTATAGTACAGTCTTTGGATTTTAGAAAGACATAACAATGACCTCCTATATGGTAAAGAAAAACAAAGTAGTATTGATGCTGTCAATTACACCATGATGATAAGATTGATAGTAAGGCCAGGTATGGTGGTGCATCCCTATAATCCCAGCACTTGGGAGGCTGAGGCAGGAGGATCCTGTGAGTTCAAGATCAGCCTGTGCTACACAGTGAATACCAGGCTATTCTGTACTACATAGGAAGACCTTGACTCAAAAAAACAAACAATCAAACAAAGGATTGATAGTGAATCCTCAACACAAATGAATCCAGAAATGGTCTCATTTTACAACAAAATGAAAGGCAGAGTTGATATTGTTGACAAGTTATGCAGCCACTCTTATGTCATTCAAAACACAAAGCATTGCTCAATAGTTGTGTTTTACTCAATAATAAACATGTGAGGCATAAGTAGTTGCATAGTTTATAAAGAATATAACAAGCACAAAATATCACAGAGAAATTTTCTTACAGGATTGGGACTGGAATTGATAAATGATTAATTACAACAGAGGGAAAATGGCATATATCTGCCCAAAGAACGTCTCAAAAGAATCCTGGAGCAGACTGGTCAACAGACAGGTGAAACATCAAAAGAGCCTCCTAAAGAAACAGCAAGACCAACAAGATCTCAAGTATGTCCTGCCAAAGATAACAGGAAAACAAAACACATGTGCTATCAGTGTAAATGATACTTGTGTATGGAACATGTTCTCCTGTGTGAAAACTGCCTTAGGTGTGAATTGAAGTAAAGATTATTTTTGTAGTACAGTTTTATTTGTACCTTAATTGTAGTTCACATAGGAATTTATTTCTACTGTTATTTTTTAGATTTAGTAAGCAAACAAGCAGTTGATGTAGAGAATGTTGATGTTTATTCCAAACACTCATTATATATTTAATATTTTATTTTCATGCTAAGTGGACATTGTATAATACAGTAGGAAGCTCCTGAAAAAAGAAGAAGACAAGAAAGGTAACAAGTATGATTTGTCAAACAGGAAAGGAAAACCAAGCACACACTCTGCCAGTGTGATGGAGATTTGTGTATGGAACGTGTTGTTGTCATGTGTGAAGACTGCCTTAGGTGTGATCACTGAAGCAATGATTACTTCTGTGGTATGGGTTTCTTTGTATTTTCATTCTCATTCACATAGGAATTTATTTCTGCTGTTATGTTTTAGATCTTGTAAGCAGGTAAACAGTTGATGTTAAAAATATTGATGCTTATTCTATACACTCATTACATATTAAAACTTTAATATATTATTGATATTTTATTTTCCTGTTAAATACACATTGTTTAATATAATAAAACTCATAAAATTAAAATTAATAATTCATTAATGGAAATACTCCTAAAAAATAAACATGGGTGTTGCACATCCCCACAATGTGCCTTTTCTACAAATTTGTCAAGATGCCCCAAAACTGCCAGGCCATAAAGCAATTTGCTTTTCCTGATTTTTCTGTTCTCCCTTTCATTTCTATCCCTTTCCCCTTATCCTTGATCTGATCCATGCTGTATAATAGACCATTTTCTGGGCTCATTTGACTTCCAGCTTCCAGTTGGAATCAGGCAATGTGAGGCACTGGAACTAAATTGGAAGGCAAGAGGATAGAGAGGTCAGAGAAACGTTTTCCCCATCCCCTTCTTGTTTGGGTCCATTTTCTTGTCACTAGCTGCATCCCTCTGTGTCTATAACTCCTGCCAGATGGTCTTTCCTCCAAAGCTCCAGTTCACACTGACTGTAGTAATATAGTACTCTCTTTTGTCCCTTTAAGCCTTGGGATAATACTGGTTTTCTGCTGTTATTGGTCTCTGGGGGCCTCAACATCTCTACTTGATTGTTTTTAACTCAACCTACTCTTCCATGAGTATTCTTTTCACTAAAATCTCTTAAACTATCTGAGATGGATTGCTTCCTGCCAGCCCCCTGGTAATACAGCAGCTCATGTATTCTTTCATTTATTCTACAAGTATTTATTGAGGACATTCTATAGAACAGTAGCTGTACTGGGTACGGTGATTCAAAGGTAAACACAATTTTTGCTGTACCCTTTAGAAATGCATTCTAGTAATGGAGAAAGGTTTTAAAAACTAATAAATATATGATGATATAATTTTATTCAGTGTTAGATACTGGAAAGAAAAATTAAAGCAAGGTAAAGAGGCTAAGAAGTGATAGGGGAGCCAAGCAGGGTGGCACATGCCTGTAATCCCAGCCACCTGAAAGGCTAAGGCAGGAGGATCATAAATTTGAGGCCAATCTAGGTAAATTAGTAAGACTATGTCTCAAAACAAAAAAATAGAAAGGGCTGGGATTATTGCTCAGTGGTAGAGCACTTGCCTAGAATGGATGAGGTCCTGAGTTCAATTTTCAGCACCACAAAAAATGGAGAAGGAGAAGGAGAAGGAGAAGGAGAAGGAGAAGGAGAAGGAGAAGGAGAAGAAGAAGAAGAAGAAGAAGAAGAAGAAGAAGAAGAAGAAGAAGAAGAAGAAGAAGA